>CAJNJA010007263.1:0-16271 GCA_905231915.1 Symbiodinium necroappetens
GCTATTGCTACTTCTACTGCTACTGCTACTGCTACTTCTGCTGCTACTGCTGCTGCTACTTCTGCTACACTACCAACTTTTTGAGCAGGGGCTTGGATTGTATGCCGGCAAGACGCCCGAGGCTACACTACCCACTACAACTACAACGACGACGACGACGACGACGACGACTACTACTACTACTCCTACTACTACTACTACTTCTTCTTCTGCTGCTACTACGACGACGACGACTACTACCACTCCTACTACTCCTGCTACTCCTTCTGCTCCTACTACTCCTACTACTCCTCCTCCTCCTGCTGCTGCTGCTACTGCTACTGCTACTGCTCCTTCTACTGCTAGCTACTGCTACTACTACTACTACTACTACTACTACTACTACTGCTACTGCTAGTGCTACTGCTACTGCTACTACTGCTACTACAACGACGACGACTACTACAAAAATTGCTACTTCTTCTACTTCTCCTTCTACTCTATGCTCCTACTGCTTCTCGTTCTTGGACCTCTGCTCCTTCTAGTACGTCTACTTCGATGCCGCATTGTTCAGCTTGGTCGCTCTCTTCTTTTTCTCCAGCCACTCCTTGATTCTTTCGACCTCATTGAATGGTTGCATACGAGCAGACAGGTGCAAGAAAAAGTGGTGTTCCTGGCTCTTGTCTGTTGAGGACACCTGTGAGCACAGCTGAACTGACTTGGCTAAAGGCATCTGGCATGCCTGGCACAGAACATCTGCTTGAACTCCAGCCAAGTGACTGCTTTCACATGCCGAACCCTTCGGCCGTTTAGGTCGCGCATGGCATCAAAGTTCGTCGTCTTCTTGCCTGTTCTTCAGCTTTGCAATCAGTATCGGGATTGTCATGCATCGTATAGTGAACAAGAAATAGGATTAGAGATATGTGAACAGGGGACAGCTTTTGCTGCCGCGGCACCTCCCTTTTGTGACCGCAGCAAGGACCCGAAGCCGCCCTTGCCTTAATTATGCCACAAGAGCACAAAGGCTGTCGAGCGAATGGCTTCTTGTCTAATTCGGAACCGCATAACCAACCTATGGCAACCTCCCTCACGGACCCACAATACTGCACTGTGTATGGGGCATGAGCCCAAGCGGGCCGTGCTTATGCAGCTGAAGATCCACCCAGAAGACGAAACGCAATTCGCACGAAGCAAGGCCGTCCATCTTCCTTGCAGGCTGCACATCCGCGCATGCACGTGATACAGGAGTGGTGCTGATATGCAGGGCGCGCTTCCGTCAAGTGCTCACTCCCAAGTACAGGCTGAACTGGATCTTGGCTTGCTGTCCAGCATCGAGAGACTCCAGAAATTGCGCGGCCGTCTTCCTGAGATCAAGCCAAGAAAAGTCTACAGCAGTCGGACGCACACCACCTGCTGATCCAAGGCTTCGGTTGCGAGTTGGTTGTTGCCATCAATGCCGCATAAGTAGCTCGCACTCCAGATCCCGACCCTGGTAAAGAACGCGGTACTCCTCCACTTCGATGGATTCCTGCTATGCCAGGCCGGAGATTTTGCTGAAGGTTCTAGACGTGGTCAGCACTGTCTCTGTCTGTCTTTTGCTTTGTTGGTTGGTTGATTGGCTGAGACACTGATCGATGGCTTGCTCTCTTGCTGGGCTGATTGCCGTATGTAAATGGACCGATGGCTGCATGCATCCATCCATCTATCCACGCATACGTGCCTGATGGTCTCACAAATATCTGATCTTTATCGCGTAGCTTTGGATTGGTACATTCCGAATTCGGAATTAGAAACCCTTCCTCGAGGTCGAGACGGCCGAATGCCGACACCAGCCCCTCCTCGTCCTCAGCTCGGCGGGAGAACCGCCGGACTCCGCAAGGGTGTGGGGTTTTGGATGAGTTAAACTGCATCTAAACGCACAGAGCATTGCCAGCTTAGTCAAGCCGCATCGTCGCTGGAGGTGGCCGACCTGGCATTGATCCACTGGCTCACTTGTCTCAACAACATGCATGGACTTCTGGGCAATAGACTGTCACCGAAAGGAAGCCTTTGGAACAGATGGCTTCGAGGTTGGGTAGACTCCGGGTAGACCCTTTCAATACCATCCATCATTCAGAAACTTCTTGTTACAGATGATGTGGAATGCAAGACGGCTAGACTAGCTGACTCTTGAACATCGGCTCGGCCTCCTCGCAAAAAGCTCTGCGTCAAGGAAGTGCCGAAGAAGCTCTGCGGTTTCCAAGGGGCCCCCGAGAAGCCTGCAGTGTGTGGCACGTGGTTGTTCAAACCACTTAAGTAGGGGTGTGTAGCGGATGGGGACACCGACGGACACGCACCTAGACTGGCAGACAAACAGACAGACAGACAGACAGACAGATCCACCGACACGGGCACCCGGAGACAGATGTTACAGAGACACGCCAAACTCAGAGACACACTCAAGCTCCAACCTGGCAGGCGTCTCGAAGAAGCGAAAAACCAATGCTAGTTGGCACCCAAGCACATGCAAGCACCTGTCGGGTGATTCTACCCATGGTAGCTAAAATGTACCTACTGTCCAGCAGGAAGAAACGGACGAGATAGCAAGGCGGAAGGAGAAAACTCATCACTCTGGACACCGTGTCAACATGTCGGGCTGCAGACGCACGGAACATGCGACTGTCCCTTGCCGGTGCTCATAAGTTGATAACTACTCGTACACAAGTCCACAGGATCAGCCACATGTTGTCGCAATTCCGAAGTAAGCGGCGTCTCGAATCAATGCGACGAAACAGTGCGCAGCTCCAACGATCGATACGTGGTGCAGAGGAATTTCCTCTGATGAAACTAGTAGGACCACCGGGCCAGGCGTCCGTTGTGCACCGCACAGACAACATGCCCACGATCACAAACAACTAGCTGGAGAAGAAAACACACACACAGAGGCATGCACGCACACGCAACCACAGACACACACACTCTTTTTTTCTTTCGCCAGGGCTGTGGTGAGAAGGGCGCCCCCGACTGTTGCGGGTGCCAGAAAGGGAAAAAGCAAAAGAGGCAAACTGCGGTCCCCTGTACGTAAAAGTCTGCCTTTGAAGAAAAGAGCAATCCGATGCAAACTCGGGAGTCCCCCGCAAAAGCACGACAAGCCTCGAAAGCAAACAAGAATCCCAAAAGGGTGCTCCGGTAGTGGCCAGGTTGCAATCGAGTCTAGCACTCGCCATGAAGGTATTTGACAAAGTACCGGCCAGGCAACTACAGGAAGCTATGCAGTATGCATAACCCCGGGTAGGAGGCGCATTCTCGAGGAATTTGGAGGCTCCGGCGGCCCGTCTGATAAAGAAATACCAAAAAAACAAAACAGGGGGTTTCGCCCCTGCGCAGATCGAGGGAAGATCGATGCGTTGAGCGAGAGTTTAAACATACATGCATGCCGGAACGTAAAGTCAGGCTCCATTGTCGCACTGAACCCTCAAGGAACAAGAGACAAGAGAACCCACTCGTAGCAAGCACCGCGTCAAGCGACTCATCTCACTTTTGTTCACGTGGGTCACCGCGATTCCGCTTTCTTGCCCGATAGTCACCTTTGAGCGCCGACCTGTATGCATTTTTTCCTCGTCTGTCGGGTAGTTGGCCAGACCATACGGGGCATTCCCTTGGGCATCGTGCTGTTGTACAAGTTGGGGGAGCCGATTGCATTGCTGGGCAATAAGCGCTGAAGGAGCCCCCAAAGGCAAGGCAGGTGCAACAGGGCCCGGGTTGTTCACCTGCACGCAGTCGTCGTCATCCGTGTTTGCAGGGGCTACTCCCCTTTCATCATCTTGAACTGGACCTGGGAGCGGTCCTTCGTCGACTTGGCCTGGGCCTGGGAGGTGGTCGTCGTCAAAGACGTCGAAAGTAGGGCGCAAGCGGCGGCTCAAGGCGACAGCCACGAGGCCCTTGCGTTTCTCAAACTGCTGAAGGTTCTCGGCAGCGTCCTTCAGGTCAGCGTCGGCACGCAGGGCTTCACGGCCCGTTTGCATCGACTGAGTGTCTTCCGGATGCCTCGAAGAGCTCCGTTCTCCTCGTGGTGGATGCGGTTCAAACTCCAGTTGGTCAGGCGGGTCGTAGGGCTCTGTCGGCATATTGTAGAAGGCAATGTTATTGTCCAGGACGACGTTGGCTGGGATTGCAGGGGATCTTCCTCAATTCGGCTTGGCGAGGCGTATTGGACTGGTTGCTGAAAGGCAACAGGTGGTGGTTGTGCTGCGACAGCAGGGGCAGCACCAGCTTGCTGCGGGGTGATCCCCCGGACGATCATCGAAGTGCATCTGGGCAAGTAGGTCGTAGTCGTTGTAGTGGAGGCGCCACGGATGGATGGAGCTTCCCCTTGGTGCCGCAGGGACGGTAGCATAAGTTCCGCAGGTGGGCTGGCCACCGGGGACCTCAAATCCGGTTTGCAACCATCTCGTAGCTCGGGGTGGCGGGACGGTTCCTGGATCGTCCTGCTCGAAGGCCCCAAAGTGTCCAGGAAAGGCTTCGGTCGGGTCGTTCGGCCAGGTCGTCGCAGATGTTGGTGCCAGGTAGCTCTCGGGGTTGCCCTGGCGTAACAGAAGCGGCTTTGACGTGCTCCTTGCGCCTTTTGCGATTCTACTCGAAAATAGCATCTTGGACGAGCAGCCACCCGAATGGCGTTCCGCGTGTTGCATTGTGTTCGACACACGGTCCCCGCAGAGGGTTCATCAGCGACATGGACGGACAGGCAGGAGCGCCTCGGACGCGCACGATCCCCGCAGAGGGTTTGTCGGCGAGAAAAATGCGCACGGAACCACAGCACCAGCGATGCGGCGTGCACGATCCCCGCAGAGGGTTCATCGGCGAGGAAAATGCACACGGAACCACAGCGCACTACAGCGCCAGCGATGCGACGCGCACGATCCCCGCAGAGGGTTCATCGGTGCATGATGTTGAAGGACACGCACGATCCCTGTAGAGGGTTCCGAAAGCGCAAAGACAATTTGCACCGCACCACAGCGAAAGCGCCTAGCACGCGTTCATTGGCCACGTAAAAAAATTTGCACCGCACCACAGCACCAGCGCCGCGACACGCAGCATCCTTGTAGAGGGTTCATCGCGCTAGACCTACCCCGGCTAATGAGACTAGTTAACTTAGAAGGGAGTATGAGGGACTTACTTAGGTTGGTATTTAATTAGTATGAATTTAATAAGTTTGTATAAGGCAAGCATGTTGTGTAGAGGCAGGCAAGCAGTAGTGCAAGCATGCAAGCAGGCAACTGCGGCAAGTGCATGTAAGTCAGCGTAAGTAGCGCAAAGTAAGCATGTGTGTAGTGTAAGCAGGCAACGACTTTTTTCAAAGCACCCTTCGAAGAGCCTTCGGGAAAACACTGCAGAAGATAATTCATCCGAACAGAAGCAACAGTAGTTAAACAGGCGATAATGCTTCTCCTGGTCACCGTAACATTACATCTGAAGAACGCCACCAAGCGGTCACTTCCTGACGTTTATTCATGAACACCCGGGACGATGAAAAGTACACAGGACGGATAGCACCTTCCACTGAAACCTTGCCAAGGTGCGACGGCTCCACTGGGACGAAATGAGAGGTGCCACCAGGCAGCTGGGCGATCACCCCCGCCATGAGAGACAGGGCCTCATGGCAGGCAAAGGCCGCAGAAGACAAATTAATAAGCCCACTGCGGGGTCTTTCCGAGGTGCCACAGCCGCTGCAGGGGGCGGCGTGAGGCTCGGGGCCCGGGCCCTCTGTACTTCGAGCCCTGCTGCGGAACGTAAGGAGTCAGAAGAGATGCGCTTGTGACTGTAGCAAACCTGACCGGCTACGCTTTTTCGAGTCTTGAGCAAAGGCCCAAAAAAGCCACAAGAGCCGCCATATCGGAACGCATCAAAGCACACAAGGTGTGCAGCCTCCATGAGCATGTGGCTACAGGAATTAAGCCGCTTTGAATGCCCAAATCCGAACCCGCCACCTCTCGCGCGGGCGCACGTGCTTCCTGACAAGCTGTGCAGCTGCCAGAGCTCTTGATGAGTCCGTGTAGTGGCATCACGTGCGGGGCATTGACTGCGCCAGAAGGCATGAGTTCTGCAGTTGATTAAACTCAAGGGCGAAGGGCCGACCTTTATCCGTCTTCTGCAACTCGGCCTCGCGAGGTGGAGCTCGGCGAGGGCCTTCGTCAGCGGGCTTCTCCTCACACAGTCATTTGGCTCGATCCAGAGACAGCTTCATCGAGAAATCCCAGGTAGAGCCATCGTGGCCACCTAGACCTAAATGTCTTAATTGTGGCGCTACGCCGCTACGCCCACACCACAGAATTTGGGCTTTGGGAGGTGGAAAAGGTGAGTCTTGTGCAAAGCTTCTGCCCAAGCGGAACAGCCAGAAACTGGCAGACTGCTGACGGCTGGAGTTCTTCAGACCGGGGTTGCACAGAGGATCGGAGGCTCTTGGAGCTCGGGAAGGAAGCCCACGGTCCAAGCGCAGTTTCAGCCAGTGGCCCTCTTACCTGATAAGTGTCCTCTCGGCGAGAATCAGAACGGCGAAATCCAGCATCCTCCTTTCGGAAAATGTAAGGTCTCAGTTTCCGGCTCCGGCTCTCCTTTGCCAGACTATCCGACGGTCCTCGCGCTGCGACCCCTGCCTTCTCGGAGCGTCGTCCTTGGCAGCGAATGGCACGATATTTGGCTTCGCCCGTTCGGTGGACTGAGGGCTCCCACGCGTCGCCAGCTGTCGGCGTTCTCGCTGCGCCCTCCAGCCGGTCGGCGCCAGCTGCCTGCCCGCGCTCTGCTGGGCTTCAGATGGTCCCGGTGGCTTTGATGAAGCTTCGCAGACCCAGCAACTGGATCTTCATCACTTACTCTTGGGGTTGTTTCGCAGAGGTGTCGAGGGGCAGCGATTTTGTTTGTGTTGATTCATCTTGTCAATCAGCTGTGCATGAAAAGATCATGCAAGCCATCGGAGTTGGGAATTGGTTGTCAAATCGATGTACCGACGGTCCCAAGGGAGAGGACAGGGAGTGCTGCCGCCTTCGTCATCCGAAGCAGTACAACCGTTTCGTAACGCATGAAGCAAAGAGTGAAAGCTTGTCGGCTTGAACACCATAGCGACACCGGGAATATCCTTGGCCGCAGTGTTTTACTTGATCCCGGACCGACATTACAGGCAGGATCTGGAGTTGGCTCCAAAAGCCATTTACGCAAGCTCGAGCCCTTCCCACAACTTCCAGTTCCTCAACCTCACAACACCCCATGTGTATCCATGTGTTTCAGTCGCTGCAGCAGCTGTGACTCCAGTTCCGTTTGCCTGCATCATCATCGCCGCCACGGCCGCCACTGCCCTTTCCGCCTGCCACACTACAATCGATTCACATCTGCGTGTCGCTGTGCGCCAAAGCGCCCCCGAATCCTCTTTGGAGAGCAGAGAGCTTTGGTCTCGTCGCTGTCGCGACCGGGGCCTGCAGCGGCTCTTGGCTCCTCCCGCTCCTCACGGCCCTCGCCCTTGCGTGAAGGTCGCCATGGGCCTGACACAGAAGCGGCATCAAGAGAAGCAAAAGCGCAAACAGTAGTGTCAGGAAGCATGACTCTATTATATGATCTTCCTCTTTTCGCCGTCTCTGCCTGGGTTTTCTCCGTCACGGCCCTCGCCCTTGGAGCGGGAGGGTCGCCACGGCTCCTTGCCTCGTTCAATGTCGGGCTTTGCAGACTTCAGAACTTGAGTCGCCGATCGAAGGTTTTGTGGCGTCATGTGAATCAACGAATCAACGTGTCCCTGTCATGTGAACCATCTAGAATCAAAAAGCATCAACTGAGGTCGCGTGCGTTCAGGGGCGGCATCTCCCCTGGCATCTCCTCGAGGTTCCTTGGCAAGAAGCATGAGCATCTCTGGTTCGAACCCGCCGTCTTCCAACTTTTCCTGTCACAACCTATGACAGAAGGCAGAGCGGCTTTCATTAAACAGGCGTTTGACAAATCACTGGGGAGTCCAATTGCATGCTATTTTGGTCAGTGGCCTTGAAACCTCGGTACCTTGGTGCTTGCAGGGGTTGGTACAGCAGGTTGTCCACGACCTTCCAAAAGAGACGCAGCTGGACATCACGCCCTAAATGCGACAAGGAGCAGCCTCAACGTTCCGAGGGTCGGACATCTGCATTGGGCCGGCGCCAATTGTCCTCGTCGGCACGGCTTTGCGGATTCCTGCCGTGCTCGAGCAAACACAGCAATGCAGCTTGTCTCAATCTCCGTGTCTCAGTTTTCCTTGGTCTGCAACTCCTACGCCACATTCTCGGAATGCCTTCCACCAGCATTGCCACCAGCTGGGCGGCGCGGGCCGTCCTGCACAAGCTATGCTGCCCAGAAACGCAGAAACCAGCGATGCCACTGCCTTTTCAATGGTAATCAGCAATCACCCAAGAACCCCCAGCCTCGGCTGGCTCTCCTCTCTTGCGCCAATCGTCCCGGGAACTGAACAGGCGGCAAGCGGTTGGCAAATCTCGCGCGCTACTCGAGCCGTTGGTTTTGGTTTGCATTGCTTGGTCGAGTCCACTCGGCCATTAGGCTTTAGACTCATGTACTCGCACGAGGCAGGGTTTAGAGTAAAGGGACAGGGGAGGCTTGGAGATGTGAACGTCAACTGCCAAAGGGAGGAAGAAAAGCGGGAAAGGTCACTGCAGTGGCCAGCTCAGTGTGCAAGCTGCAGGCCTGCTAACCTCGCCACCTCCTCCCGCTCCGGGTCGTCGCCAGCTGTCACCTGCGGCTGACTCATGCTCACCCCGCAGCAATCGCTCCAGGGCAAGCCACGGAGACACTGGGATGCAGCTGTTTAGCGACTTCTACCGAGCATCTCTCTTGAGGACCCTTAGGGGGGCAGGGGGGAGAGGAGTAGAGGGCCTTTTCTGCCTGTAATAAGGACCGAATACGGCTTATTCCAGCACTCACAACTGGGACAAGTATAGTTCCCTACCCCCCTCCCCCTTACCCTTCCTAAGGGTTCCTATGAAGCTCACATGACATGCTCTGCGCTATCCACCCTTTGCACTATCGTGTGTGCACTGCTTTTTTCGTCTGTGCTCATACATCCAGTGTGGCATCCTGCCGTTGGAACTTGGGGCGAAGCCTTATCCATGCTCATAACGGAGCCTTGAAGACCGTAAGGCGCCTGGCCGTGTTGATCTTTCCGTCCTTTTCGGGCAATTCAACTCTGCTTAGGAGAGCCCAAAGGACGTCGGACGTGGCGCCCTCCGTTTGGCTGATGCGCTGGTTGGCCCGGAAGATCGCCTTCATGATGCGGTTCACAGATTCTGCGCCCACCCCTTGAATGGCCACCGCGCCCCGCTCTTCAACCTCAGCACAGTACACAGACAGAGAGTACACAGAGAGTAAAGCTACGGCGTGGACGACGCAGCACAGCTCCGATTGCTCGCTGCTGTACTGCATGTAACAGTGCAGCATGGGCTCTGGGAATGGTCAGAGAGCCTCCGATAGACTAGTCTTCCAGAATCGATAGAAGAAACTTCGTACACGGCCTCTCAAACAAAAACTGCTTTGCATTGACCTTGATGGTCGGGTTTCGGGCTGAGCTTGCCACTCCACTGCAGCTTCAAGTTTCTATTTCTACACTACCAGCCGCCGGTGTCCGGGCCAAGTATGATGGCGACTCGACGATCTGCACCCAAAAGTCGCTCCGCCTCCTCGCCCCGGCGAAGTTCCTTCCTACAAGCGAGCACTTGGGTCAGGAGCAGAATCAGCAAGCAAACCGGACGAAAGTCATCAACAGCAGTCGCACTCAGCAAATCAGCGAGCCAATATCGGAGACGACCCAGCCCGAACCGGCAAACAATGGCAAACACCAAGGAAGCGCCATGCGAGGTCAGTTCAGAGCTCAGTCCGGGAAACTTTGCGTACAGCTACTTGTTGATCAAGAGCAGGCACTCGTTTCTGTTTCATGTTTTCCACATGAACCTTCAGGCTTCCTGAACGGAGCTTCCCTGTCTCTGACCGCGGTGGCTGTTGGCCTGTGACTTGTGGCCTCTGGTTTGCTGAAATAGCGGCTTATTTGCTGACTCGATTTACCGACGCCGGCCTCGACTTGCTGACACAAGCTACTCTGGGGCACTTGCTTATCTTAATAAGCTTCGCCTTGACTTGCACTCTGTGAGAACGGGCCAGGGAACAGATACTAGGTCCATCTGCGAGCATACGTTTCCATGCTCGCTTCAGGTTGCTTCGGTGTTCTGTCGCGACTAGCACCATCCGCAAGTCCCCCTTCCTAAAGAATCGAAAGAAGAAATTCATCCCAGTCTTTGGCCAGGCACTAAACGTTGAAGGGCCGAGGAAGCGGCGGTCGTGCCGTCTTTGCTAGGTGCCTTGAGTACGTCCTTCTCGATCTCGATATCCTGCAGAGCCGCCTCTGGCACTTTCACGGGAGCCACGTGTAGACGCATCCTCACGTATCCTTTGGCTGGATCTGCCAGAAGGTCTGGACGCACTGCTAATGCTGCGCCTAGTCGTCTGAATGTTCCGGATGTCCCGTTATTCCATTCGCCCAGGAGCCACGCGATCTCGGTACCGTAGTAGACACTGATTGCTCCCAAACAGTCCAGCTGAACTTCCCCTTCTTTCGCGAGAATAGAACTGGCTGTTTTCGTCAGTGGCCACCATTTGGTACCCTCGCCGTTGACGGTCATACTTCGCTCAGTTCTACTGTACAAAGGGTACATGAGCTCGGAGTTTTCTGCATCTTCCGGGGCTTCCTCACTAATATCCACGGCTTCCTCAACCGCTTCTGAAACAGCACGGCACAGAGCTCTTCTGGCCTGGGTATGTCGTGCTACGGTCTAAGGTCTGACTGGCATGCGACCACACAAGTAGCTCAACAAGGCGAGAGAAGCATAGCCAAGAAACCTGCATGTGCTGGCATGGCGGCCGACCGACTGTAAAGACGAGCCCAAAGTTGCCTTGCAAGGCCAATGTCTCGAGATGACTACCCTCTCTCACGAGGCTTCACATGGCTTCACTTGCAACCTACTCTCAATCTCTCGTAACTTGCGGCGCCTCCTTGCGAGGTGACTAACCTCAATGCCAGCACCAGCAGCACGCCGAGCAAAACTTTTCCTCCGCAGCATATCAAGTTCTGCCGCATGCCCGTCTAATTCCTTCGAGTTTTCTAGGCGTTAGTGTGTATATCACCAGCCCCCGCAAAGCAGGGAACCATCGACTCATAACCTATATGACAACCGGTGCATCTTGGAGGGATTGACTAAGATCAGATCTGCAGCGAAGCCCTGACTGGTGACTTGCATGTGGAAACCATCCGACACGCGGATAAGTTCCAGCCAAGCCTCGACCTGGACTTCTCTTGTCCATGTTGAGACAAAACTGCTATCCGCTATCCCTCCCTTGAATAATCCAAAATGCCTGCGAGATGCTTCATTGATGCACGCTAGCCGAACGTTTCCATGAGAAGGGTGGCTTCCTCTTCTTGATGAGGTGTCAAGTGATCTAACCAGAAGCCGGTCCGGCAGCTTGAGCATCCAGAGAAACACCCGCTGCGGGTGTTTGGGACAAGCACTCTCCCGACCTCCAGCAGCACCTCCACCGCCGCCCCCTGCACGTCGGTTTGCCGCCGCGGCCTGGACCCAACCGGCTCGGTAATAATTCATGATGCGAGCTCCTGCTAGACGTGTTGAATGTGCCTCGCGCTCTTTGGCTTCCCTCTCTTCAATCTCGCGCTCCTGGCAGGTGGTTCGCTACAAAGAATAACTGCCATCCAAGACAAAAAAGCAGCTTCGATTGCACTCTCTGCCGACCGGACCTCTGCGTGTTCGAGTTGCACTCGTGACTCAAGCCCAAGGCCCATTGAACATGCATCATCAGTCTGGGCTTGCTGGCACGCTCTCGACGCTTTTCTTCTGCTCGCTCGCGACCTCAGCTCTCGAAAATTTAGCTTGCCTGCTTGCAAACTGCTCGATAGCATTCACAAGGGATTTGAGCACAAAATTCCAATCAACAGGTGCCTGAGCATAAGTGATCGATCCTGCGGCGCCGGAATCAATCTCTGAACTGGGTTGCGTACGTTCCTCGTCCTCTCTTCGGCGAGCTTCCTGCCAGCTGTGACTCTCACACTTTCACGGCAAGTCTCCGCTCCCATCTGCTAAGTTTTAAGCACTCGCTCGCGACAAGCAGGCGAGGATTGAGGCTCGTCATGACTGCAGGAGACTCAGTTCGAAAAATTACCCAAAACCTTATGGCCGTTGCTGGGCCAACCGGAAAAAATTTCCAGGCACTCACAACTGTTGCTCACATCGAACTCCTGTATACATCCCAAGCAAGTGCGGGTGCCCCAAACCTGTCCTCGGCGGCACGCTTCTCCTCTCTCTCGCGCTTCTGGCGCTCCTGACCTGAGCTTGGAGAGCCAAGCCATGGACTGAAACTTCGCGGATGTGAGAATGTGGATTAATGCGGAAGCATGCAGAGCACTTCAGCTTTCGGACCGTCTCGACTCCGATGGTTCTGTCGGCAAACGAGCTGATGAACGTCTTTGTGGCTCCGCCAGTGGAGCTTGCTTGGAGAGCGCAAGGCCAAACTGTCTCCGAGCGGTGGAGCAGGTTCGTGAAAGCTGCAGGCTGCGGATCTCTGAGGGCATCGTTGACCAGCTTATTTTCCCAGCTGGACAGCGGCTCGAGGTCCCTTCTCACATTCCTGATGGCTTCGGTCGAATGCCGTGCTCGAGCTCACAACTCGGAGTTCCAGTAGATGGCACAATGTTCCATTCCGTGTTCACCGAAACCTTGCCAATGCTGACCACGCGAACTGTGTCGCGCATGTCAGAACTCCATACCCCAAACACCTGCTTCGGGAAGCTCGGCGTCGTTTGCAGGAACCTGTTGCATAGGTGCATCAACAGTGCTGTTCGAGCTTTCGGTGTGTATGTTAGTATCTATTGTGCACCTCCATCGTCACGTCTACCTCCAATTAATTTTGATACAAGCTTGTCCAGCACAGACCAACCAAAAAAAAGTGTGCCTCCTGATCCCCAGCCAGCTGCTTCCACTTGCGGCGGGCTTCCTTCTCCTTGGAGAAGAGCTCCTGCATCGCTGCCAACGGAACAGGAAACAAGAAAGAGCAAAGCTCGCACGGATGTCTAGGCGACTGTCTGCTCTCCCTGCCCTCCTGTAGTCTTGTCGCTTCCGACTTGGCAAAGTCCAACGAATCACAGAGGAGGATGTTGTCGAAAACGGAGCCCTCGTGAACCGTCCTTGTTTGTCTGGCCCCTTGTCCTTTACATTACTCCATCTTCAAACAAATCTACAACAGATCCGATATTATGGCCAAGGGCTGTCGACAGAGATCTAGAGATAGGGATTTAGACAACATTGGGCAACATCGCCCTCTAATCTAAGCCTAAGCTTCCAGAGGTCGAAGCCAACCGCCCCGAGGTCAGTGTAGGAGTACACTTCCTCCTCCTTGGATGCCAGTCAAGCCAGCTCCCCTACTCTTTTGAAATAAGGATACACCATCCTGAGTCTAAGGCGGCATACAGAGGCCGCCACTGCTATCCGAGGGTCATACTCAGGGTTTCCACGCTGCCGAGGCCTCGCAAGTCTGAGGTCTCTGGGTCGGATTGAGAAGGAGTGCGTGCGACTCCGGGGCTTACATCAACTGCATTCTGCCGTTTCGTAGTGGGGAATCCCGGCGATTTGCTTTCCTTCGGCTGTTCCACTTGGCCTCCACTGACCACGAAAAGATGGGTTGTCCACCTGGGCTGCGCAGTGCAGCAAAAGAGAATATCATGTCAGCACAGTCTGCAGCCAACTGTTGCCGAGGCACCATAGCAGGAAACCATGGCCCCTGATAAAGCGGGTTGTCAATGAAGGGCGGCTCGAACAGCCCGTCCTGGCCAGAACGAGAGAAGAGCACTAGCGGAAAAGCTCACAAGATCAAGAAGCAACTCTGGCGCGGCGAGACGGTGGTGCGCAGGACGAAGCAGGCCAAGCGGCTTCATGATGCTTCAGGGGTATTCATGCGTGAGATGCAGGAACTGGTGACGACAGTGTTTCAATTTCCATGGCGCGTTGGCCACGGGATAATAAAATTTGCAGGAGGCTCGGCCAAGTTCAGGGACCGTGTTCCCACATAAGCTCGCAGTTCTACATTTCGTGCACTCCCGCAAAAAGCACAAAAGGAAGCCGACAAGCCCAGCCTGGAATACCTCGTGCCCCCCTACAGATCCTCATGTGTATCGCATGACCCGCGCAGCCGTCCTCCTCGTCGTCCCATTCCAAAGGTTTCCATGCCGTGCTGTCCGGCACGCGCTGCTCATCCACCCAGCTTTCTGGTTTCTGCACATCCTCGGATGTCAGGAGACAAGAGAGGCGGGGAAGAGCAGAGTTCTTGGACTGCTGTCTAGGCATGCTTCCCTCCAAAACACCTTGTGAACCGCCAAGTTTCAGGATCCACAATGCGTCGCGTCTCAACCCAATCCTCCGGTTTTCGGTCGGTCGGATCGTCGATCGTCTTGTTGGGAAAAGGCCAGAAGGCATGCAATTCTCCCGAGGACTTTTCCTTCATGTCTATAAAGACGCTGTACGTGTTGTCAGGCTTCAAGTGAAAAGTGAAGATATGCGTAAAGGAGTCCCGGTCATCATACCCAAGGGAAATCTCAGGAGATCTGCGCAGGTTCTTTCCCTTCCAGTTGAGAACCAGGTGCACCACAGACGTCTCAAATCCACAAATGTCCGGGCCGAACCTGGCAAGTCGAAAACAGAGAGGAGCATGTCGCGACTGCATCATTAGTTCAACAGTCTTTTGCTTCAGGAGAAGGCACCATGAGAAAATGCAGCAACATGCTGCCTACCATCCGAGATGCATGATCTTGTAGGGCGAGTCAGGCCCAAAAGACTTTTGGTGGAGGTCACTGCCCATCAGCTTGATGTAGCCACCTCCGCAAAATGATAGATCCTCATTCCTCAGCTTCTTGGCACAGCACATCGCAGTATGGCATGCATCGACTTGCAAAGCACGAGGCAGCAATTCCAGCGAAGCATCTCATGTTTGACCGTGAACTGCAGCACCAGATCGCGGCCTTGCAATACAGCCCACGAGCCCGCGAAACAGAGCTCATGCACGTCAACCCTCCCCCCAAGCATAACACCCAGACTTGCAGCTTTCGAGAAAGCCCAAAGTGTCACATTCCTCGAACCTGAATAGCTGACTTTAACTTTAGCTAAGTTAACTTGTTCCAAACTGCAGGTCTTCCCGGTAGCTGGCAAAAACTACTGCACTACTCCACAGCACTCTGACTTGCTGGTCCCTCCTCGGTTGGAGAAATTTTGAGACAGCTTCGCAGAGATGGCATGATGCTGGAGGGCGGCTGCTGTCCTCAAGCCTCCCGGAAGCTCAATCACTGCCCCTCCAACCCCTGCACTGTCATTGCGCCGATTCGCAGGAATACTGAAATGAACACCTTCTGGCTTAGGCTACTGTGGGGTCCACAGGGGCCAAGTTTCACCAAACGCTGCACCTCGCTGCTCGGATTCGTTGGCAAACCATTGCCCGGCCGACCACTCGAACGACGCCACGCCTCTCTAAACTCCAAATGGAGGGGCCAGGTTGACCCAGGATGCTCGTCAGTCCCTAGGCCCCCCCGACTCTGCATCCCAAGATTATTCCACATCATTTCGAAAGCGGTATAGCTCTGCTGGCCGATACTGGTACCATCCTACCCACGTCCATCTAGTCTTAGGAGCCCTATCTTGAGGACCTGTGTGAAAAAAGCGCTCTGCCTGTCTGCTCAGAATGGACCCAACGTGACTCCCAGGACTCGTTCAGGAACTTTTCGTGGAAGTATACCTTCGGGGTGGCGCGGGTCGCGGAACACTGCATGAAACCGCCAAGTGTTATTGAACGCGAAGCCATGCATGCATCAAGTATTCGACTGCCGAGGCTCTACTAGCTGCAGTCAAAAAGACATCTATGCGCAAGACACTTGAAATTAAAAAACATCTATGCACAAGAGAAGTGAAATCTTGAGACCAGCACCGCCTGCTGGAACGACTACTACCACCAGTACAATTATCACTAAAAGCACCACCACCACCACGACTACCACCACCACCACCACCACCACCACCACGACTACTACTACTGCTACTACTACTGCTACTGGAACTGCTACTGCTACTGCTACTGCCACTGCTGCTACTACTACCACTACTACCACTACTACTACTACTACTACTACTACTGATACTACTACTACTACTACTACTACTACTGCTACTACTACTAATACTCCTACTCCTACT
>CAJNJA010007264.1:0-16270 GCA_905231915.1 Symbiodinium necroappetens
TGCAACCTGTTCATGGACTACGAGACGTTCGGCGAGCACCAGTGGGCGGACTCGGGGATCTTCGAGTTCGTGCGGGACCTGCCTCGGGCGGTGTTCGATGTTTCGCCGGGCCAGAACCACTTCGTGACGCCGAGCGAGGCGTTGGCGCAGTTTGACGCGGTGGGCGAGTACGACGCGCCGCACATGACGAGCTGGGCGGACACGGAGCGTGACCTGAGCGCGTGGCTGGGCAACGCGATGCAGAGCAACGCGCTGCACGAGCTGTACCGTCTGGAGGCTTCGATCAAGGAGGCGGTGCGTGCGGCGGGTGGCGGCGGCGAGGCGGCGGAGCTGGCGGGGTACGTGCTGAACGACTGGCGGAAGCTGACGACGAGCGACCACTTCTACTACATGTGCACGAAGTACTTCGCGGACGGGGACGTTCACAAGTATTTCAACCCGTACGACTCGCCGTACGACAGCTACATCAACTTCATGAACGTGCTGGACAACCTTCGGACGCGGATCGATTCGGGGGCTTTGGTGGGGCGGTGAGTGGCGCGGGTGAGGAGGAGCGCCGCTGCGCGGCGGGTGGGTTGGGATGAGTACGAACCCACCCCAACCCCTCCCTCTGGGAGGGGCTTGATGGATGCCGCTGCGCGGCGGGTGTTTTGGCGCAGGCGTTGGTGGTGGCTGTTGTGGTTCAGCGGGCTTGAGTTGGTGTGCGTGCGGTTCGGCGTGTCCGCTCGTTCCACTCGCGGTTGCTATGGCACAGGAGCGGATGGGCTCGGTACGTGAATCGATGGGGTGTGCTGGTCCCCTCACTGGCGTTCGGGGTCGCTAATGGTCCGCTCGCTTTCGCTCGCGGCTTCTGTTGATGGCTTAGGCGAACTTCCACCATGTGTGGATGTCGAGGCCGGTCATGTCGGCGAAGGCTTTGTTGTCTTCTTTGAAGAGGGTGGCGACCTCTTTGGCGTCTTCGTCGCTCAGGGGTGGGTACTCGGCGGGTTTGAAGTTCACCGTGTTGATGACGCGCATGAGGGCTCGTCGGATGAGGCCGAACTTCGGTGTGGTGAAGTGGATCTCGAGGTTGCCGTCTTCGTCGTAGCTCGAGACGTTTTCGGGCTGGCCGGCGGGGGTGAGGTGGTCGTTGGCGAAGCGCATGAGGGCCATGCTTCTGGGCATTTTGTGGGTGTTCTTGCGTTCGCCTCGTTCGGCCTCGTCGACACGGACGGACTCGTCGACGCCGAGGAACTTCCAGATCTCGCGGAGGGTTTCGTTGGGTTCTGTCTTGAGCTGCTCGAGGAGGATCCAGTGGCAGCGGTCTCGGCCGAAGACGTCGATGTAGTCCTTGAGGTACTTGGCGTAGCGGGACTGCTCCCAGAAGTGGCGGCAGTTGGGGTCGTCCATGCATTCGACGAATGAGCCGATGCGGCGGCCTCTGCGGTAGGCGTGCCAGTAGTTGGAGTAGGCGCGTTTGACGGGGTCGCGGAAGATGAACAGGAGTTTGACGCCGGGGAGGTCGTTGTTGATGCGCTCGGCGATGTACTTGCCGTGGATGTAGGTGGGCGTGGTCTCGCCGATGGCTTTTTCGTTGGTGACGTGGCCGAAGCAGGTGGCGTACCAGTCGAGGCCCTTTTCGTAGAGGCCGTCGGCGTCGAAGTAGTGGGTCTGCTTCGGTCGCGACATGGCGATCTCGGGGTGGGCGTCGAGGTAGGCGTGGAGTGAGGTGGAGCCGCACTTGGCGGAACCGGGGACGATGAAGGTGGGCAGGTGCTTCTTCGTCGTCGGTGCGGGCGTGTCGCGGGTTGTGGTCGTGGCGGTGGTCATGGATGGTCAGTTCCTGATCAGCGCATCGTAGATGGTGGCGGCGCGCTCTGCGATGGCGGGCCAGGTGTATCGCTCGCGGACGAGTCTGGCGCCGCGCCGGCCCGCGGCGTCGCGGAAGTCGGGGTCGCGGAGGAGTCGGCGGAGGCCGTCGGCGGTGGACTCGGCGGTGAGGTCGGTCTCGGCGCCGGCCTCGAACTCGGTGACGTCGGGGTAGTGGCACTCGCGGGTGACGACGACGGGTGTGCCGAGGGCGAGGGACTCGGTGATGGCCATGGAGAACCCCTCCTGGCGGGAGGGGAGGACGAAGAGCTCGGCGTCGCGGTAGGCGGAGGTTTTGGCGGGGCCGTAGATGGGGCCGACGACGAGGACGGTGTCCTGCAGGTTGGCCTTGGCGATGCGTGCGTTGAAATCGTCGATGGCGTCGCCGTCGCGGGGTCCGGCGACGACGAGTTTCGTCTGCGGGAACTCGGGCGCGACGATGGCCCAGGCGTCGGCGAGGATGTCCAGGCCCTTCTTGTAGTGCAGGCGGGAGAGGAACAGGGCGTAGGGGGCGTCGCCCAGGCCCTCGATCGAGTCGCGGAACTCGCGGGGTTTGGTCTCGATGTCGACCTCGTCGATGAAGACGCCGTTGGGGATGATGTCCAGGCGGGGGCCGAAGTTGTAGCGGCCGATGATGGTGCGCTCGTGGTCGTTGAGGCAGTGGATGGACGCGGCCTTGCCGACGAGGGACTTGTGCGTGACGGTGAGGGCGAACTTCTTCTTGGCGGCGCCCTGGGTCATGACCCATTCGTCGAGCATGCCGTGGGGGCAGAGGACGTAGGGGACGTTGTTTTTGCGGCACCACTTCCCGACACGGACGAGCATGGGCTTCCAGAGGCCGTGGAGGTGGACGACGTCTATTTTGCCTTGCGCGTGGAGCTCGTCGAAGAGGGCGAGTTCGGGGCCGGAGGTCAAGGTGCTGAGGGGGCCGTCGGCGATGGCGCACTGGCGGATGGCGACGGCGTCGATGCCGGGCGTTTCGCGCATGAAGGCGTCGATGCGGTCCTGTCGCCCGTCGGGCTGGCCGCCGACGATGGCGACGGTGTGGCCGAGCCTGGCCTGCGCGGCGGCGAGTCGGGAGACGACGACGGGTGGTCCGCCGGTGTCGGGGTCGAGCGAGTTGATGAGGTGGACGATCTTCACGCCGTGGCGGCTTCCGGGTTGGCGGTTCGGGCGTTGTACTCGTCTTCGAATCGTTTGACCCAGTCTCGGTCTTTCTCGTAGCCGAGCTTGACGAGCATGTCGCCGGCGAGCTCGTCGAAGGTGCGGGCGGCGCCTGGGGTGAAGTGGTTCTTCCAGTCTCCGGCGATGCCCTTTCGGATGAAGGAGGTTTTGTCTTCCTCGCCCTGCTTTCGTCCGGTGTCGGAGGCCATGGAGAAGTGCTCGATGGTGCGTTCGAGGCGGCGGTCGTCGGCGGGCTCGCCGGTGACGTGGGCGATGGCCTTGCTCATCGCCTCGACGGGTCTGGTGAGGAGGTCCTCGTAGGTGAGGTAGCCGATCCAGGTGTGGCGATCGGGGTCGTACCAGGAGCGGTTGTAGTCGGCCCAGTTGAGTCGGGCGCCGCGGGGGTTGGCGAACTCGTGGCGGAGAAAGGCGCTCATGTTCTCGCCGGGGGTGTCCATGTCGAAGCCCTCGCCGAAGAGGGCGTTGAAGGTTTTGAGCTGCTGCGCGTGGTTGAAGGCCTTCTTCGTCTGGATGTTGCGCATGTGGTAGAACCAGTAGGAGGTCATGACGTCTCGTCCGTCGCGCGTGAGGACGAAGACGTTGCGCACCTTGGGCGCGAACTTCCAGTGGGAGTGGATGACGGCGCGGCATCCGATGGGGAAGACGGAGGGGCCGGGTCGCGCGACGCCGAAATAGTCCGCGAGCATGCGCGCGAGCCACGTCCCGCCGGAGCGGGGGTACTCGCAGACGTAGTACTGCGGGATGGACGGCCCGAGGCGCGGCGCGAGCGCCCGCGTGAGCTGATTGGAGACGCGCTCCATCTGGACGCGGAGGCGGGATTTGGTCGCGTACTTGGGCATCGCGCGATCCGTGTGCCTGGCCCGGGGTCTCTTGTCTTACGCGGGGACGGCGCTGGTGGCCCACTTGATGAGGACGTCGGCGACCTCGGGGCGGGAGAACTCCGCCGGGGGGCGTTCGCCCTTGGCGAGGAGCTCGCGGACCTTGGTGCCGGAGAGGAAGATCTGGTCGCCCTCGATCTTGGGGAAGGTCTTGGAGGAGACCATGCCCTGGGCCTTCCGGGAGTAGGCGGCGTGCTCGAACTTGAGGGGCTCGATGCCGAGGTTGTCCTTGTCGAGCTCGTCGAAGATGAGCTGGGCGTCGTAGGTGCCGTAGTAGTCGCCGACGCCGGCGTGGTCGCGTCCGACGATGAAGTGGGTGACGCCGTAGTTCTTGCGGATGAGGGCGTGGAGGACGGCCTCGCGGGGGCCGGCGTAGCGCATGGCGGCGGGCATGACGGAGAGGAAGGTGCGCTCATCGACGAAGTAGTGCTCGATGATGGTCTGGTAGCACTCCATGCGGACGTCCGCGGGGATGTCGCCGGGCTTGGTCTCGCCGACGAGGGGGTGGATCATGAGGCCGTCGCAGATCTCGGTGGCGCACTTGCAGAGGTACTCGTGGGCGCGGTGGATCGGGTTGCGCGTCTGGAACGCGGCGACGGTCTTCCAGCCGCGCTTCTCGAACTCGGCGCGGGTGTCGGCCGGGGCGTTGCGGTGGTCGATGAAGGCCTCGGGGCCGTCGGGGTCGACGCAGACTTCGAGGACGTGGACGGGGCCGGCGAGGCAGGTGTCGCCCTCGTTCATGACCTGCTTGACGCCGGGGTGGGCGTCGTCCTCGGTGCGGAAGACGTTGGGGATCTCGAGCTTCTTGTCGTGGGCGTAGACCTCTTCGACGTCCATGACGGCCTGGAGGACGCCGTTGGGGGCGTAGAGGGCGACGCGGTCGCCGACCTTGGGGGCGTCGGCCTTGTCGACGGAGAGGAGGATCGGGATGGGCCAGATATCGCCGGAGGCGAGCTTCATGTCGGTGCAGACGGACTTGAAGTCGGCCTCGCCCATGAAGCCGGTCAGCGGGCTGAAGGCGCCGATGCCGATCATCTCGAGGTCGCAGGACTGCTTGGCGGAGAGGTCGATGCGCTGGAGGTTGGCGGCCTCGGACGCGAGTTTCTTGGCTTCGTCGCCGGTGGCGACGCGGTTGACGAGGGAGCCGCCGTGAGGCGTGATCAGGCCGGACATGGTTCTCTCCGTTGGTTCGATGCGAGGTTGTTGGTTCGATCCGCCTTGCGGGGCGGGTGTTTTCCGTTTCGGCCCCACCGCCGAATCGGGGCACAGAGTGTAGCAACTTCCGGGCGCGGAAATTGCGGGTTTACCAGTCGTATCCGAGGCGTTCGACGGTTTCTCGGAGGACGGGCTCCATGTCGGCCATGTGCTGGTCGGAGAGCTCGTCGCGCCACTTGTCCTTGCGGGTGGGGTCGACGGTTTCCCGGACGTAGGCGAGGACTTCCTCGCTTTCCGAGAGCCCGCAGAATGCCAGGATTTCGCGGCATCGGGCCTCGGGCTCGCGCATGAAGTCCTCGTAGCGCATGTCGAGCCACTGGCCCTCGGGGAGGGTTTCGCGGAACTGGAGGACGGGCTCGATGGTGTGGCGCCACTGTTTGGCGAGGAGGACGTGCTGGGGGTCGTGCTCGGCCCATTCGCGCCAGCCGGGGGGGAGGGGGCCCCACATGGACATCTTGCCGCCGAAGAGCTTGGCGCCGAAGGTTCGGAAGGCGCGGGGGACGAGGGAGGGCCATTCCCAGACGGGCATGCCGAGGAGGCGTTTGACGATCCACTGGGCGTCGGGGGTGCCGGTGTTGACCTCGCGGGTGGAGCGGACGACGGCGCGTCCGTCGCGGTAGATGTGGACGAAGCGGGCGTCGGGGAAGGCCTCGCGGACGAGCTCGAGGCGGAGGCAGTTGCTGGGGGTCTTCTCGAGGAGTCGCGGCTTGCCGGACTTTGCGAGGAATTTCGCGAATTCCTTGCGGATGTGGCTGATGATCTTGGGGGAGGCGTCGGCTTTGGTGAGCTTGTCGTCGGGTTTGTAGGTGTTGCCGTAGACCCAGACGTGGCGTGGCTCTTCCCAGTAGGCGGTGTCGGGGTGGTGGTCGAGGACGTGCCCGAGGAATGTTGTTCCGGAGCGGTGGGTCCCGATGATGATGATGGGTTGGGTGACCGTGTCGCTCATATGGGGTGCTTCGTGATCTGTGGCGCATCGAGTTCGCGTTGCTTGACGAGGCGCGCGGGGTTGCCGGCGTAGACGCCGCCTCCCGGGATGCTCTTGTAGACGCTGGAGCGTGCGCCGAGGACGGAGCCCTCGCCGACGGTGACGTTGGGGCCGACGAAGGCGTCGGCGGCGATCCAGACGTTGTTCTCGAGGACGATGGGCGGCCTCAGGAGGGGCATGTCGGGGGCGTTGTAGTCGTGCGTTCCGGCGCAGAGGTGGGCGTATTGCGAGATGGAGACGTTGGACCCGATGGTGACCTTGCCGAGGCAGTAGAGGATGACGTGGTCGCCGACGGAGGAGTTGTCGCCGATGGTGAGGTTCCAGGGCTGCTCGACGGTGACGGAGGGACGGATGCGGACTTTGCCGCCGATCTGCGCGCCGAAGGCGCGGAGGAGGGCGTTGCGGAGGCCGTACCAGTTGTGGAAGGTGCACTTCATGAGGATCTGGCCGCCGTAGTTCCAGGCGACGCGCTTGATCTTCTCGGCGATGGAGTAGGGGCTGACGGAGCGTGACTCGACGGCGGCGCGGTACTCGGCGCTTTCGGTGGCGGGCGCGTTCGCCTGCTCGGCGTCGTGCTCTGGTTTGGTGGGGTGGTCGGTCACTTGAGCACCCTGGGTTTGATGGGCTTGGCGGGGTTGCCGATGTAGACCATGCCGGCGTCGAGGGACTTGTAGGTGGAGGAGCGTGCGCCGAGGACGGCCTGGCGACCGACGTGGACGTTGGGCCCGACGAAGGCGTCGGCGCCGATCCAGACGTCTTCGGCGATGGTGATGGGCGGGCGGAGGAGGAGGAAGCGGTGGTCGGTGTAGTCGTGGGTTCCGGCGCAGAGGTGGGCGTACTGGGAGACGATGGTGTGCGCGCCGATGGTGATGTGGCCGAGGGAGTAGAGGATGGCGGAGTCGCCGACGGTGACGCCGTCGGCGAAGGTGAGGTGCCATGGGATCTCGATGTGGACGGAGGGCCGGATGCGGACGCCCTTGCCGACGCGGGCGCCGAACATTTTGAGGAGGTTGGCGCGGAATCCGTACCAGTTGTGGAACGAGAGCCGGAAGAGTGGGCGGCCGACGAGCATCCAGACGACGCGTTTGATCTTGTCGCGTGTGGACCAGGGGCTGGACTCGGGTCGCATCTGGCTGACGACGGAGCTGAGCATGCGCTCGCGCTCGCGGAGCATTCGGGGTCCGGCCTCCATGGACTCGCCGTCGGCGTCGGCCCCGGTGGTCGCGGTGGTCGCGGGGCGGGAGATGTCGCCCTCGGAGATGACGCCCTCTTCGATGGCGAGGCCCTTGCGCGCGGGGGCGGTGGCGGGGACGGCGCGCTCGCGGTCCATGCCCAGGCGTTTCAATTCCGCGCATTTCAGGGAGATGAAGTAGTCGTACATGCTGAGGAACATGCAGAATCGGAACCCGGTGACGCCGTCGAGGAAGCCCATGCGGAAGAAGTACATGTAGAGGAATCGCCAGACGCCGGCGAAGGGGATGTTGGGCTGGACGTTGTATTTCAGCCAGCGGCGGAGGGCGATGCCGGATTCGAGGCGTGTGGCGAGGACGCCCCGCTTCTTTTTCTTGCCGGCGATGAGCTCGCGGGCCTCGAGTGTGGAGTAGCGGTTGTGCTTGGCGATGAAGTGCTCGAGGCCTCGTCGGTCCTCGTGGAGCATCATGTGCTTGAGGCGTTTGGAGGTGCCGTCGACGACCATGTGCTCGTGGACCTCGCGGTCCTCGTACCAGGCGCGCCCGTTCTTGAAGAAGCGGAGGTTGTAGCTGGGGAAGAAGCCGCAGTGCTTGATGGGCTTGCCCATGAAGTAGGTGAGTCGGTTGACGTAGAAGCCGGCCTCGTGGACGAGGTCGACGGGGGTCTGTGCGATGGTGAGGAGCTCGTCGCGGAGTTTGTCGGTGATGGACTCGTCGGCGTCGAGGATGAAGATCCAGTCGCTCTTGAAGGGGAGGGTGCGGAGGGCCCAGTTCTTCTGCTTGGCGTAGCCGAGCCAGGGCTGGACGATGACCTGGGCGCCCATGGCCTCGGCGATCTCGCGTGTGCGGTCCGTCGATTCGGAGTCGACGACGTAGACGGTGTCGGCCCATCCGATGACGGATCGGAGGGCGTGCTCGATGTTGAGTTCCTCGTTGAAGGTGAGGATGAGGACCTCGACGTTGGAGCGCGTGCGGCCGTCGTCCGCGCCCCCCGGAGCATCGCCCGTGGCGACGTCCGCGGCGTTTGCCGGCTCGGCGGCGGCTTCGACGTTGGTGTTGATCGCGGCCTCGTCGTTCACTTCTCGGCGCCCTCTTTCACGAGGTGTTCAGTGTAATTGGCGTGGCCCTCGCGTTCGTGGAGGGCGGGGACGCCGGCGTTGCGGAGGACGGCCTCGCAGGTGTCGAAGCTGCGGTTGGCGAGCAGGCGTCGCAGCTTGCCCTCGGTGGTTTTCATGCCGACGTAGCACTTGAATTTTCGCTTGAGGGGCATGGGGACGCGCGGGGTGTTCGGGTCGAAATCGCGCGGGTGGAGGTAGATGACGGCGGGGATGCCCCGTTTCTCGAAGCTGTCGAAGCCGCGCTCGATCATGAAGCCGGGGAGGAATCGCATGTATCCGCCGCCGGAGAAGGGGATCTCGGCTTTGCCGAGCTTCATGATGGACATGGGGAGTTCGGGCATGGGCTTGCCGTTGGGGGCGGTGAAGTCGTGGGCTTCCTGCTGGCAGGCGTAGCCGCCGTGGCCTCGGGAGGCGGGGAAGAGGGAGGCGTCGTAGGTGATGCCCAGGTCGTGGAGGACGTCGAAGGCCCACTCGGTCCCGGGCGTGATGGAGAAGGAGGGGGCGCGGAAGCCGCGGACGGGGGCACCGGCCTGATCGGCGATGACGTCGATCGAGTGCTTCATGTCCTCGTGGAATTCGTCGGGGGTGAGCTCGTAGACCTTGCGGTGCCAGTAGGAGTGGGTTCCGACTTCGTGGCCGTGATCGACGATGTAGCGCACGATTTCGGGGTATCGCTCGGCAACCCAGCCGAGCATAAAGAAGGTGGCTTTGGCGTTGTATTCGCCGATGAGGTCCACGATCCATTTGGATCGATCGACCACAATCGACGGGTAGTCCGGCCACTTTGAAGTGTCCGCGACAGCCTCGATTTCCACCATGTGGAACCAGTCTTCGATGTCGAAGCTGAGGGCGTGCGTGATTGGGGGCGATGGGGATTTCGCCATTTCGGGATTACGGGATTTCGGGGTTGTGTTATCCATCCCGTCTTCCTCGGTCGAGGCTCTGTACGAGCGCCCGGAGCATGTTGCTTTCGCGATCGATTCCTCGCTCGATTGATTGCAGCGTGCCTTGTTCAATCAAGCCGATTCGGTTTGCGAAGAGAAGGAGTGTTTCGAACTCTCTGAGGCTCCCTTGTGCGATTCTGAGAAATCGGATGTAGTCCTGTCTGGACTGACGCCCCCAGCCTTCGGCGATATTCGCTGGAATCGACACGCCGCAGCGTTTGATCTGCGAGGTCAGTCCGTATCGCTCCTCCTTCGGGAACGACGCGGTGAGACGGTACCCCGCTTCGGCGAGGTCCATACCGATCGACCATACTTCGAGGTCTTTGTATGACTTGATGGTCGATCTGGTTCCCATTGCTTCCTTCGGTTTTTCCCGTAATGGCGTAATCCCGAATTCCCTCAATCCCAGTTAGACAAACCGATGCCCGTTCTTCTTGAAGCGTAAGACATCTTCCCTCGTCGGCATCGAGAAATGCGTCTGCTGCTCGGCGTCGTTTTCGATGAGCTCGGGGTCGCCGGCTTCGACTTTGCGCACGCACTCGATGATCGCTTCCGCGGCGAGGTCTTTTGAGCGTTTCATGATGTCTTCGAGGGTGTCGTGCGCGTGAATGCGGTAGGTCTTCTGGACGACGATGGGGCCGTTATCGAGCTTGGCGTCGACGTAGTGGACGCTGACGCCCCCCACTTCTTCGCCGTTGGCGAGGGTCCAGAAGCTGGGCATCAATCCTCGGTATTTGGGGAGGAGTGCGCCGTGGCAGTTGACGATGCCGTGGGACGTCTGCTCGCGGAGGGCCTTGCGATAGAGCTGGGTTCCGGAGATGGAGACGATGAACTGGACTCCGTGGTCGCGGAGGTGTTTGAGGAACTCTTCTGAGTTCACGTCGACGGCTTCGGTGACCTCGACGCCGTATTTCTTGGCGACGGCGCGCACGGAGTAGCAGGTCTTCGTGGAGCCCAGGATGTCGTTGAAGAGCTTGGCCTGGATTTTGCGCCAGATGTAGTTGCGGAGTTTCCACTGGAAGTAGTTGAAGCCGTAGAGCTTGTAGAGATCCATCGCCGTCTGAAAGACGGTGCGCTTGCCCTGGGCGACGGACTGGATGTTGATGCCGGCGGTGGAGTCCGCGAATTCGCGGAGGTACTTGTCGAGCACCTTGGGCAGGAGGAAGGGGTCGTTCTGGATGAAGACGTATTTCTTGAGCGTCGGCATCACGCGGCCCCCTCGAGGATGTCGCAGAATTTGCTGCAGAGGACGTCCATCTTCATCTCGTTGTCGATGTAGGCCTTGGCTCGTGCGCCCATCGCCTCGAGTTCTTCTTTCGGCGTGCTGGCGATCTCGCGGACGGTTTTGATGGCGAGCTCGGTGTCTCCATGCGGAATGTGCCAGCCGACTTTCTGGTCTCGGATGATGTCCGACGCGTGGCAGGGGTCGGGCGCGATGAGGAGGATGGGCCTGGCGACGGCCATGGCGCCGTAGATCTTGCAGGGGTGGACGACGCCGACGACGTCCGGGCCGACGGTGACGATGTGGACATCCGCGGCGCTCAGGGAGTAGCGGAGGTCCTTGAAGGGCTGGTAGGGGAGGGAGACGAGGTTGCTCGGCGTGTGCTTCTCGATGGCGTTGTCGACGTCTTTCTTGCCGACGCCGCCGCCGATGAACATGAAGTGGACGTCGGTCTCGTCCTGCATGCCGATGGCGGCGTCGACGGCGGTGACGACGGGAGTGGAGTAGCCGTGGTTGCCGGAGTACATCATGACGAACTTGCCGTTGAGCTCGTGCTTGTCGCGGAACCAGTTGTCCTCGTGCTTGACAACGTCGAGGGTGTCCTCGTGGGGCCAGGGTGGCATGGTGGTCATGCGGTCGGCGACGTCGATCTTCTTGAGGAGGCGGTCGCCCATGAAGCGGTCGAGGACGACGATGGCCTTGGATCGCTTGGAGACGAAGCGCTGCAGGGCGTTGAGCATCTTCGCGGCGAAGGAATCGGCCTTCATTTTGCCGAGCTCGATCATCTGGTCGGGGTTGAGGTCCATGACCCAGTAGACGAGCGGGATGCGGCGGACGGAGTGGACGAGGCCGGCGGCGAAGCCGCACATGGGGGGCGAGGTGGTGACGAGGAGGAGCTTCGTGTTGCGGGTGGTGAGGCCGGCGAAGAGGCAGAAGAGCATGAAGATGCCCATGGCGAGGGCGCGGAGGGGGATGGAGGCCTTGCCGAAGCTGGAGAAGGGGACGCGCCGGATCTCGACGCCGTCGCGGGTCTCGCGGTTGGGATATTTGATGGTGGGGTCGTCGTAGCCGCGGTTGGCGGAGATGACGCGCACGCGCCAGCCGCGGCGGACCATTTCGGTGGCCGCGTCGTGCATGTGCTGCCCGACGGAGGCGGGGTCCGGCGGGTAGACCTGTGAGAAGATGAGGAGGGTGCCCTTGGTGCTCATGTGGGTCTGACTCTCGAAGAAAAAACCCTCCCGCGTTGAGACGGGAGGGCGGGATGCATCACGCGTTCGTCATGGGCCGGATATCGGCGAGATTCAGCTCGCTCCGACACCGGTCTTGTTCATCATCTGCTCTTCGATCCAGTGGTAGGTGCGTTCCATGCCGTCGCGGAGCTTGATGCCGGGCTCCCAGCCGAGGTACTTGTTGATGAGGGTGTTGTCGGAGTTGCGTCCGTTGACGCCCTTGGGGGCGTCGAGCTTGTACTTGCGGTCGATCTTGATGCCGGAGATGTCCTCGAGGATGTCGACGAGGCCGTTGATCGTGGTGAGCTCGTTGGAGCCGAGGTTGATGGGCTCGAGGACGTCGTCGGAGTCGGTGATCATGTTGATGCCCTTGACGCAGTCGTCGACGTACATGAACGAGCGCGTCTGCTTGCCGTCGCCCCAGATTTCCATCTCGAGGTTGCCGGTGTGCTTGGCGGTGAGGACCTTGCGGGTGAGGGCTGCGGGGGCCTTTTCGCGTCCGCCGTCCCAGGTGCCGAAGGGGCCGTAGACGTTGTGGAAGCGGGCGACGCGGGTCTGGATGCCGAAGTCCTCGCGGAAGTGGCGGCACATGCGCTCGGTGAAGAGCTTCTCCCAGCCGTAGCCGTCCTCGGCGGCGGCGGGGTAGGCGTCCTCTTCCTTCAGCGGGATGACGTCTTCGCTCTTCTGCTTGTCGGCGTTGTAGACGCAGGCGGAGGAGGAGAAGAAGAAGCGGTTGCACTTGCCGCCTTCTTTGGCGGCCATGAGGGCGTGGGTGGTGGTGAGGACGCTCAGCATGCAGAGGGCCTTGTTGAGCTCGATGAAGCCCATGCCGCCCATGTCGGCGGCGAGCTGGTAGATGCGCTCGGCGTCGGCCATGTACTTCATGCAGTTGTCGATGTTCTTGAGGTCGGCCTGGACGTTCTCGACGCCGTCGTGGACCTGGTACCACTCGTCGATGGGCTTGATATCGACGGAGCGGACGTTGTAGCCCTGCTCGAGGAGGCTCTTGACGAGGTGCCCGCCGATGAAACCGCCACCACCGCCGACGACTGCGAGTTCTGCCATGATCTGATCCCTTCTCCTGTGTCTCCCGGGGCGGGGAGCGACCGCGCGGTGCGCGGGTGGTGACGCGGGCGGAAACGGACAAGCCCGCACTGAACTTCTTTTCTCGACACTCGGGGGGCCCCACTGTCGTGCCCCGACGAGCGATTCCAACGTCCGACCGGGTTCTCACCCGAATCATCCTCACCCCCCGGAAGTTCCGCCCCTCGCGCCCCGGTTCGGGAGGCTCCGGCGGGGGGACAAGACTACCGCCGATCCGGTCCTGAGGCCATGCGGGGGTGTTCAGGTCTGGAGAGGATCGGTGGGGTTGGTACGTTTGGGAGGGGGGTGGGTTCGGGGGTGTCGAGATGCGAAATACGAGAATATGTTTGTGTTTTGTTTGACGCCGGGTATGGTCAGTGTCTTCAACTCCTGAGACACAGCTGGAGAAATCGCATGAAGAAGGCGTTGGTGTACGTCGGCCTGCTGCTGGTCCTCGGCGGTGCGGTGACCGCGGCACTGTTGCTCAGGCCAGCGCCGCAGGTGGATATGGCGACCGAGATTCGTGCGGCGGGGTACGACTGGCGGGATCGAGTGACGGGGCGGGACCTGATGTTCACCATCGATACGGCGTACGCATACGGCATCGAGCTGGACCGGATCGAGTCGAACGCCCCGGGCTTGTCGGCGCGTGTCGCGGCGGTTCGGGCGGAGATCCCCGAGACTCCGGACCCACACGTCGAGAAGCTGCGGGAGGTCGCGAGCCAACGCGGGATCGTCATGCCGGCTGCGGGCGGGTTTGTTGAATCCGTCGCAACCGGGTTGGTGGAGTCCATCGCGTCGTCGACGTATTCGCACCTCGGGCTCGATGCGGACGCCGCCGAAAGACGGCTTGAGAACATCGAGGCGATGGTGCGTGGCGAGCGATCTTCGCCTGTCGCGATGATGGCGCACGCGCTCGACGAAGTGTTCGAAACGGACACATTGCGAGAGTTCAGGGAGTTGCCGAGGCAGCGGCTCGAAGTGCGCGGCGGGTCGGGGGACGAGTCGTTCGTCTTCTCGATGGAGGTCCCCGCGAGCTGGGCGGTGGCGGAGCGAAACGCGCGTGCGGCGCGTGCGGTCAGCCGGGGGGGCTTTGGGAATGTCAGGGCTGGCTTCGTGGTCGGTCCGGTTCGGGCGGGGGACGAGGGGTTGTCGTATTTCGCGCTCTCGAATTCGCTGCTGGCGTCGTTTTCAACGTACACCGAGCGCGCGAAGGGTTCGACGCGGGTGGCGGGGATGCCCTGCGAGTGGATCGAGTTTTCGCACACGGGCACGCGGAACGCTCCGACGTGGGACCCCCGCGCGTTGACCATCGCGCGGAGCTACGAGGCGCGTGTCGACGGGTGGAAGATCGGGGTGCTGTTCGGCGCGGAGTACGTGCCGAGCGATGACTCGGGCCCGGCGGATGCTGAGGCGCTCGAACGGCAGTTCGACGGGATGCTCGGGTTGTTTGAGAAGATGCTCGGGAGTGCGCGGATCGAGCGTGAGGCGACAGGCTCGCGCTGACCGCTTCGGGGGACGCAGCGGACGGCGCGGGGGTGGCCCTGTGTCGGCGGGTGGTACAGCGTGTCCGCTCGCTGACGCTCGGGGTTGCTACAGCACAAGAACGAATGGGCCGTGAATGGACGGGTGGGATGTGTCGGTCCCCTCACTGGCGTTCGGGGTAGCTATTGAGCTGCTCGCTTCGGGGGACGCAACGGACGGCGCGTTGCCGGCTTGTGTCGGCGGGTGGTTCTGCGTGTCCGCTCGTTTCCACTCGCGGTTGCTATCGGGCAGCCCGGGCGCTGACGCTTCCGGTTGTCTTGGTGTGAGCCGGCGCGTCCGTGGACCCCGCTCGCTGACGCTCGGGGTTGCTGCAGCACAGGGGCGAATGGGACGTGAATGGACGGGTGGGATGTGTCGGTCCCCTCACTGGCGTTCGGGGTAGCTATCGCTTGGCCTAGAGCTCGACGACCTGCATGTCGGGCTCCTGCTTGGCCTCGACGCTCGGGTAGTGGACGTCGGTTTCGAGGGCGCTGAGGGCGGGGTATTCGCTCGCCATTTCTCGGCGGACGTTGGCGGCGTTGATGCGCTCGGGGCGGTCGATGTCGTTCGCCGTCGCGTAGAGGTCCAGCGCGATCTGGCCTTCCTGCTTGGCGCCGTCGTGCACGGGGATGGCCTGCTCGAAGGCCTGGAGGCGGCCGGCGACGTTCTCGAAGACGCCGGCTTTTTCCGTCCAGGTGGCACCGGGGAGGACGACGTTGGCGGTCTCGCTCAGCTTGCTCGGGAGAGTATCGATGAGGACGGAGAAGGCGGATTTGGCGAGGCTGACCATCGCGTCCGTCGCCCAGTCGCTCGGGTAGTTGCCGGTGATGATCGCGCCGGAGAACTCGCTCGCTCGGCGGCTGATCGCCTCGTAGTCCATGACGTTCGAGCCGGCGATGGCTTCGAGGACGCGTCGGACGCCCCGGGCGTTGGGGGCCTTCTCGGCGTAGATCGTGTAGCCGCCCGGGAAGGTTTTGTCCTCGCCCTGGCGGGGGATGGGGCCGACGGCGAAGGTGACGTCGTCCGCGATGGCTTTCGCGGCGCGGGCGAGGAGGTAGGCCTCTTCGCAGGAGAGCATGGGGCTGACGACGCAGAGGACGTTCTTCCCGCGGAGGCCCTCGACGGCGGTCTCGACGGCGCGGGGCCACTCGGTGGGGACGCGGGTGTCGAACTTCTCGATGATCGGGGCGCTGAGGCGGTTCTCGTCGTGGACGAACTTCCAGGTGTAGCGGATCTCGTCGGAGATCCACCACTTGTTCACGTCCATGTTCGTGCGGGGCTTGATGCGGTAGACCTGGCCGTTGTTGTGCTCGATGAGGATGTTGTCGCCGGACGCGGTGATGCCGTCGATGCTCGGGGCGCTCTTGAGGAACCAGACGCGCTGGGCGAAGAGGAAGTCTTTATCGAGCAGAGCGCCGACGGGGCAGAGGTCGATGACGTTGGACGCGATCTCGTTGTCGAGCGCCTGGCCCGGGAAGACGTCGATCTGCTCCTGGTTGCCGCGGCCTTCGACCATGAGCTCGGCGGTGCCGGACACCTCGCGGGTGAAGCGGACGCAGCGGGAGCACATGATGCAGCGGTCGGAGTAGAGGTAGACGTTGGGGCCGAGGTCCTTCTTGGGCTGCTTGACCTTGGTTTCCTCGAAGCGGGAGACGCCTCGTCCGTACTCGTAGGAGTAGTCCTGGAGGGAGCACTCTCCGGCCTGGTCGCAGACGGGGCAGTCGAGGGGGTGGTTGATGAGGAGGTACTCCATCACCGATTTCTGGTTGGCGATGGCCTTGGGGGAGTCGGTGTAGACGACCTGTCCGTCGCCGGCGGGGGTCTGGCAGGTGGGCAGGAGCTTGGGGAT
>CAJNJA010007265.1:0-18062 GCA_905231915.1 Symbiodinium necroappetens
ACAAACACGCACACAAACACACACACACACACAAACACACACACACACACAACCCGATAGAAACTATTCATACTAGCCGGAAAACCCCTGAGCCACAGCCCCAAGCCCCAAGCCCCAAACCCTAAACCCTAAGCCCTAAACCCTAAGCCCTAAACCCTGGATGAGGCCTTTGCGGAAGAGCTGAGCCTGGTCCGAGCCACAGCTCACAGGGTTTAGGGCTCAGGGTTTAGGGTTTAGGGCTTTGGGTTTAGGGCTCCGGGCTTCGGGTAGGGTTTAGGGTTTAGGGCTTTAGGCTTTAGGGTTTAGGGGTACTACGCAGTGTCTCATACACAGCAAAGCCGTCGACATCCAGTGCTGCGACGGCAGCGGTGTCCCTCTAGCGATCTCCTTAAACACTGACACTCTTGAGAATGATAGGTTGATGAGTATAACATACTATAGTATTCTAACTTCTAACCCCCTAAACCCTAAACCTTAAACCCTAAACCCTAAACCCTTTTAGTATAATAGGACCATTTCGTAGGTGCACGAGCCGAAGCTCTTTTTTTCCGAAGTTAGGACTTAGGGTTCAGGGTTTAGGGAAGCCCCTTCGCAGGGTGTACCTACCGGTCTAGGTAACAGATCTTTACCGTAACACTCACCCCAAAAAGGTAGGGCATTCAAGGTACTATAGGAACATGATTAGGAAACTTTGTCTCTTTAATTCGGGCTCCTTTTTGGATCCTAATATTTTGGGATTATAGGACCAGGGTTTCTTAATCAGGTTCCCACACTACCCTACAACCATACCGTGAACCCTACAACCGAGTCTGGGAAGCCTCCCCAAACCTTTGACGCTGAAACCCCTGCACCATCCTAAACGCCAACCACACCCTTGGAGAGCCCTTTCGAAGCCATGACGCAGCTCTTTCAAAACCCATACAACACCTGGTAAAGCCCGCATGAGACTATCACAAAATGATGATAAAGCCCCTGGCAGAGCCCCGACAACCCTCCCATAGAATCCCCATGGCACCCATACATTTTGTGATGCAATCAATTCTTCAGAAACCATATCGAAGCTTCACAATCGCTCAGTAAGCATAGTTTCTGGAAAACCTTTCAGCGCCCCACAGTAATCCCGGAGCTCTGAACCTTCAACCCCAAGCCCCACACTCTCTGACACTGAACTTAACACCCCAAATCCTCAGCCCTAGACCCTAGACCCTGAACACTGAACCCTAAACCCCCGAAGCCCTGAACCCTGAGCCCTCAAGTCGTCAAACCTGGAAGCTTTCTCAGCGCAGGCTGAGGCTTGGCCGGCCAAGCGCCGAGCCCTGGCTGCGCGGGGCCGGCGGAAGTTGGATTTCCTTTCGGCTTGCTTGGGGGGTGTGCGAGGGTTCTATGCTGGCTTCTTATGAGGGGTTCTGCATACTAGGACTGTGGGTTTCATTTTTGTTTTTTTTTGGCTTTGTGTGGGCGTTTGCAAGGGTTCTATAATGGCTGCGTGTGAGGGGTTCTATACTGCTTTTTGGATCTCCTTTTTGCTGGGTTCTTTACTACTACTATTATTATTGTTATTGTTATTATTATTATTATATTTCCTTTTTTTGGGGGGGGTTATAAGGGTTCTAAAGCGTTATATATGCTGGGAAGCTGGATTTCTGTTTATTGGGTGTTTACGGGTTCTATATACTAGGAGATTTTTAATGTCATTTTATTGAAAAAGGAAGGGGGGGGGGCGAGGAAAAGGGTTTCTTTACACAGAGTTCTATATGCTAGGAAGCTGGATTCTATTGGATTTATCGGCGCAATGCACGGTATTACATATGAGCAGGTTCGGAGCATGGACTTTTCCTGATGGTTGTGGGTGCATCTAGGAATTTATAGGAGATTCTCTAACCCAGGAAGTTGATATTTTCTGGTGCTTTAGGGATTCTTGGAGGTTTTAGAAGTGCCTTATGTATTAGGCAATCAGTGCTTTTTCCGGCCTTTAGGAGCTATTTCCACCGTTTTTACGGGTTCTAAGGGGGTCTTCTCGTTAAGGGATTTAATTTAAGTTACCAGAAATAAGGAAACCATATTATTTACTCTATAGGTCCCTATTATGGTAACTTAAATAAAATCCCTTAGCAAGAACGCACGTTAAGGGGCTGGAGTACTTGCAATATCAGCCTTTAGGGTTCCCGATTCACATCACACTCCAATACACCGCCAATCCCGAAAGCCAATGATTACAGCCCCTAGGGACTTCTTCCTGGGGGCCTAGGCGGTTATAAGGGTTCCACGGATATATATTCTACATGGGAAGATAATATACGGGCTTGTTTAGATCAACAGCTCCTTTCGGTACGGGTTTGCATTTTTGCTTTTGTTGCTCCCTCCGTGATTCAGGATTAGAGTTATGTTTTCGGCTTAGGACTTTAGGGTTTCGAGGCGTTTGGGGTATGGGGCTGCCGATTAGCTTGGCTATCACTTTAAGGTTCCGTACGAAGAACAGGTTACCAAATTTCAGGAACGTTCCTGAATGAAGGGCTTTTCCTTTTCTGTGGAATTCATTGTGTTTAGAATACACCAAAAAGCAGTCCAAGTAGGTAGTTGGGTTACGGTATCGTGTTGTTTTCCTGGCTACCCGTGCTTGCATATTAGCTGGGTGACACTGCTACCGCGAGGTGTCAGCGCTTTGTAGTTTCATAGTCAAAGGTTTGTGGCATGGGGGTTCGCAGCATCGCGCGGATTCCCTTTGCTTGCTGTGGCCGCAAGCACTAGACACTAAACTCGTCAACCCCTAAACCCCGAAACCCCAAACCCCTAAACCCCCCAAACCCCTAAACCCCCCAAACCCCTAAACTCCCAAACCCCTAAACTCCTAAACCCCTAAACCCCAAACCCTGGACCCTCCCAACAGCCTGAGCCCTCCATCCTTGTAGTCTACATGAAAGCCTTGGGATCCTTTGAAGCCTCAAATCGCCGAACCCCCCTTTAAACTGGAGCTCCTTGGGGTGATAGGGTTTAGGGCTTAGGGCTTCGGGCTTAGGGTTTAGGGCTTAGGGTTAGGCTTAGGGTTTAGGGCTTAGGGTTTAAGGTTTAGGGTTTTAGGGGTTAGGTAGGCTTGAAGAGATTCGGCCTGTAACCGGCGCATAGAATATAGGGGCCTAAGTACTTGCCAATACTCTTCTTGTGAGGGTTCCTTACTCTAACTATAGCATGAATATAGCCTAAAAACATATTCTCATTATTAAGGCCCCTACACCAAGCCCTTATAGTAGCCCTTATAGGGGGCGTTTAAACAAGGAGCCTCTAAAAGGAACCCTACTCTAATTATTCAGGCCCTAGACCCTAAACCCTAAACCCTAAAACCTAAACCTTAAACCCTAAACCCTAAACCTTAAACCCAAAACCCTAAGCCCTAAACCTTAAACCCTAAACCCTAAAGACTAAACCTTAAACCCTAAACCCTGAACCATATACCCCGAAGAAGCCCCCAGAAGCCCAAAGCTTGGCGCATGGCTTTCACCGGGGATTCAGAGCCTGCGGCCACGGAGTCCGATGCCTTCTACTTCCCTTGGTCAGGAGCACCAGTGTTCTTACGGTTTAGGGTTTAGGGTTAAGGCTCCTCTATTAGGATGCAGGTCTGCCCTTGGCATTGCTTCTTCTAACCTCGTGGAGGTATGGATGGGGTTCAGAGTTTAGGGTTTGAGGTTTAGGGGTTTAGGGTTGAGCTTTGGATGCGTGTTTTTCAGATGTGTCAGTAACAGTTGAAAGAATATCTGCAATTTGGATATACAAAGCCCTTTATAGTAGCCTTCAAATGGACTGTTACTGTATGAGAGCAGTACCCAAGAACTGTCGTCTTTAAGTTGGAACAGGTTTCGTCACGTTCAATCTGTGGAGGGTTTTCAGAATCTTCTGGGCCGTCGGTCTTCGAGTTGCGTGTGAAGGAGGTCTTGGAGGTTACCGACAAGCTACCTGCAACCCTCCACCCAAAACCCAAAGCCCTAAACCCTAAACCCTAAACCCTAAACCCTAAACCCCTAAACCCTAAACAACCCTTAAACCCTAAACCCTAAACCCCTAAACCCTAAACCCTAAACCCCTAAACCCTAAACCCTAAACTGTGGGTTCTTGTTAAGGAACTGGCTTCGTGGTTTAATTCGTACGTGCAGGCCCTGGCTTCTTAAGGATTTATGGGTTCAGGGTTTAGGGTTTAAGGTTTAGGGTTCAGGGTTTAAGGGTTTAGTGTTTAAGGTAGGAAAAGGGCCTTCAACAAACACGCACTAACATCCTGAAACGCAGACCCCTGAAGCCCGAGACGCAGATCCCTAACACCCCAATCTCACCCTAAACCCTAACCCTAAAACCATAAACCCTAAAACCCTAAACCCTAAACCCCTAAACCCCTAAACCCCTAAACCCCCTAACCCCTAAACCCTAAAGCAGGCACCGATGCATCAAGGAGAGCGGTTTCCTGTATACTCCCGGGCCAGCCCCTCGGCGTCTTCTGTGACGGGTGGAAGGGTAGGTTTAAAGGGTTTAGGGTTTAGGGTTTAGGGTAGGTTTAAGGTCTCATTCTTTAAGCGGCTTGTCAGCACGGCATCTGAGGAGATCAAATCTTTAACGCCTCACCTTGTTTCTGATATGGGATTTTTCAAGTGGCAGGCACGGAACATGCTATAAGTGCATGATCTGATTTTCCACCAGCGTGTCGGCCATAAGTAAGCCTGCCCAGATAGTTTACGCAGTGGGGATCGGGATAAAAAGTTTTCAGCGGCCATTTTGCTGCATTGCTACAGCCCCCAACCCAAAACCCTAAGTTGGTTCTTCCGCTACAGCAAGCAAGCCCTGGCAGGGTCTGGCGCTTCGGATCATCTCAGAGACAGTGTTCTGAACCCTCAACCCTAAACCTAAAACTCCGACCTTCCTTAAAAACCCTTAACTTTAAACCCTAAACAAAAAAGCCCAGACCCTCCTGAAATCCTACACTCTAAACCGTAGACCTAAAGCCCAGACCCTCCTGAAATCCTGAACCCTAAGCCCAAGAGTTCCCTAAGCCTGGCAACCCCAGGCTTTTCCTCACCAACTGCCGTGGCGTGGAGGACCTGCCGGCTCTAAAGGAGAGATCCGAGGGGGCTTAGGGTTTGGGTTTAGGGTTTAGGGTTTAGGGTTTCGTTAAAAGATCTCTTTCGGTGTATTGCAAACAAAAGGGTTCTGTGGAAAGCCCCTCCTGCCCCTTGCCTTCCATGTCATGACTTTGGTGATTCGTTGGCTAGGCACGGCCTCGGGATCTTTAAGCCTTGGGCCACGACTTCTTTCAGGCCGCAGGCCATGATCGGCAGAAGCCAAACACAGCTTAGGCTAACGGCCATGACCGGCTAGAAGGCAGCCGTAGATGTACGCAGATGTTCTACGACTTGCTACTTTGCTCTTGCGTTGTGAGAAGTTATACAGCCTCCCGAGCCGAGGGTGGATGGGCCACGCATAGTCCGTAGAGACTAGCTGGACAGGACCTCGAGGCCTGGAAGAGAACTTGGCGGGACATTGAGAAGTGTACCAACCTTTGCCTGGATCCTAAACCCTAAACCCTAAACCCTAACCTGGATCCTGGATTCTTGAGGACTTCCGTTGTCTGGGATTCTACAGGTTGCTCAAGGATCTAGTTCAGTACGTTACAAGCAGAATTGTAGTCAGGGTAACCCCCACTTATGCCACGTAAATCTGCAGCTATAAGTTAGTTGACCTACTAAAGCACTGGGTACATGAACCTCACTAGCCCTAGACCCAAAACCTCCCCACTCCAACCACTATGCCGAACATCCCACAAAGCCCCAAAATGCAAGACCTCAAAGTATGTCCAAAAAAATTGAATACTTTTCACCAGTATGTTCCTTTAAATATGCTCCTTTAAATTCGTTATTCTTGTATGCAGCGGCATGTCTCAAAACATTATTCTAGCCAGTAAGGCCCCTGTATTAAATGTGAAGAGAGCCCTGCGCGGGAGAAAGGAGCTTGGCATCACGCACGTCTTGTGCATCAATGAGCAGGAGTTTGTGCCTGCGGTTTAGGGTTTAGGGCTTCGGTTTAGGGTTTAGGCTTTAGGGTTTAGGGCTTCGGCTTTCGCGGCTTTCTGGGTGCCGCCCGGAAGTCGGAAGTCCTCGTGCCGCCCCGCACTGCTTGAAGAACTTGAGCGTTCTTGTCGGTAGTCTCTTCCTGCACGCATCAGTGTCGCTAAATATCCTAAACCCGTAAACCCTAAACCCTAACCCTAAGCCCTAAATCCTAAACCCTAAACTCTTGAAACCCGAACCTAAACCTTCGCGAAAGGATCGAGATCGAAGGACGAAGGACTCAGACGAAACGTCGCTATGCACGCTTGGTGGCTGCCATAAGCTAGCAGTCCCCTAAAACTAAGACAAGCATATTCTGTTGTTCATGACATGAGATTTCTGCTCCCATTGAGCGTACATTAGGACACACGTGTTGTCTTTTAGCAGATGTGCCGCCCTGTGAACAAACTTCCCACAGCCCGACCATGTCTTTCGCACAGGTCATGTGCCAAAACCGGCAGCATTAAATCACAACTCGCATGATGCGAGCTTCAGTCTCACCCGGATTCAGTAGGTCAAAGGCGCAAGGTTTAGTAGTTCAAACAGCGGTCCATGCCATTTCCCGTAAGTTTCGCAGTTTTCGGTTTAGTGTTAGGGCCAAAGCTCAGGGCCTTCCTTGCCCTCGCCAGGAGAACAACTTTCCAGATCAGCTGGTTTACTTCAACGTGTCCGCTGCCAGCTTCCCAAGTACCCTTTTGCTCGTTTTCCCTCGAGTTTTCGTTTTGGGTTTCCCGTGCTACACCCCATCAGTAGGAAAAAAGGGTACCCTTAAACCCTAAACCCTAAGCCCTTATTCAGGGGCTACTGGGGAGCCGAGGATGTTACGGACGACCCCGAGATGGCTGATGCCCTCAAAGAGACGCCGGCGGCACTTATGGATTCCCGGGCCCCTGAGACCAGAGGCCTATAACTTTTGGGGTTTAGGGTTAGGGTTTAGGTTTAGGGTTTAGGGTTTAGGGTTTAGGGTTTAGGTTTAGGGTTTAGGGTTTGGGGTTTTTGGATCTTATTTAGGTAACCTGAGAGCTTGATAGTGCTATGGATCCTACTGTTATATGGGGCCTGAGTGATTGATAGTACTATAGTACTCCTCACGGCTCTCAAACACTACACTGTAGGTAAAGCAACACACCCAGAGCCCCCTTCTCAGTATGAAGGCGACTAGACTAGACTAAACTAGACTGTACTACGCTGTACTATGCTATACTCTACTGTACTGCATTATACTATACTATACTATACTAGGCTAGACTAGACCAGACTAGCCCAGACTGGACTCTACTTTCCCAAGCCTGCACCCTGAGCCGTAGCCCGAAGTCCATGGAACCTCTGAGCCCGAAGCCTCGCAGAACTCAACCTCTAAAGCCCGAAAGCTCTATGCATGAGGTGTTTAACTTCTTGTTTTAATGTTTAGGGTTTGGGGTTCAGGGCTTTTAGTTATAGATGAGTTTGCTGTAAGTTATCTTAGGCGAAGTTCGAGTCCGCGATTGATTTCATCGATGCGGCAACGGCTGCTGGACTGAGAAGAGGGCGGCAGTTTAGCAGTCCGGTCCTGGGAGCTCGCACGCCTGCACATGGCATTTCACCGAGCCAACCCCTAAGCTCTAAACCCTAAACCCTAAAGAGTAAACCCTAAAGTCGTTTGGAATAGCCAGGAAATATCTCGTAATATGGTTGGTTCGATGTGCCGAAGCCCTGTGATCCCTCCAGATGCCATTGGCAGCCGTGCTTGTATTGCTTGTTTCTTTGAGCCTTCTTAGGATATCGTAAGGCCCGCATAGTTTCTTCCTACTCGGACAAGAGAACTTGAAGCTATTTGGGTTTCTTGCTTGCTGCTGTAGACAGTTTTTGACTTGCTATTGAAGGAGCGCGTTTTAGCACGAATAACCTGCAAGCGTCCGCAGAGTTCCTCCCAGCCGAGCCTCCTTTGTTTATTCAGGCCCCGAGTCCGAGTTTAGGGCTTTCAGGGTTTAGGGTTTAGGGTTTAGGGTCTAGGGTTTAGGGTTTAGGGTCTAGGGTTTAGGGTTTAGGGTTTAGGGTCTAGAGGATTCCACGGAGTAAACGGGGCTGTGAATCCGTGCGGGGCGTCCAACTTTCGCCCTACCAGACTGGAATCGTCCCTAGACTGATCCGTAAACCCTAAACCCAGGTGTCAAAAACAAATCCTAAACCCTAAATCCCTAAATCGCTAAGCCCTCAACCCTTAACCCTAAACCCTAGCAAATAAACCGGTTTCGCCGTGAGGAGGCGGCTGCGTCGTGCACTGCGCGGCAGGCATCTCCCGCTCCAGCACGCGCCTTCACGGAATGTGTCGGGTTTTTACTCAGGGGTTCGGAGGCCTAACAAGGTGGGATGAAGGTAGGTGGGATAGTCCCAAAATAAAGAGCCTTCACAGAAGGGATCCGTAATCCTACCCCTAACTAGCTTCATCCCGCCTGTTAAGGCCTCGCATGGGTGCGGGGTGTAGGGTTGAGGGTGCATGGTTTAAGTCTACAAGGTGCCACGAGGCTTCGGTTTACCGGACTTTTTGATCAAGGTTTTATCAGTGCCTTAGGGCCCTAAACCCACGAGACGGCGAGAGGGCCCTGGAGGGTAATATAGAAGCCGAAAGAGCTACCCATATATTATGGCTTAAGGGTCCCTTGTTATATTAATGCTATTTTATATGCTATCTACTATCTACTATAAAGTAGCCCAGAACTAAGTCATAGTTACCAGTACTGTTCCTCAGTGACCCCTATTATAGAGAGACGATAAAAGGAGCCCAACACCCTATTCTATTAAGGCCCCTACATTACCATCAGGATTCAGGTTCGTCCTAGGGTTTAGGGTTTAGCCACACTTGAAGCTCCTCAGCCCTGCACCATTGGATCCAAGAGGAAAGATCAGCAGAAGCGCCCTAAACCCGAAACTCTAAACCCGATTGCAAAGGAAAGCCTTCTTGAAAGGCCGGCCGGTATCCGAATGCACCCGAAGCTCGAAACCCTCCTATGTGCATCCTGCTGGCCTCAGTCTGCAAAACAAGATTTAGACGATGCCTAGGGTTTAGGTTTTGGGTTTAGGGTTCAGGGTTCAGGGTTTAGGGCTAGGGTTTAGGGTTTAGGGTTTAGGGTTCAAGATTGCGGGTTTAGGGTTCAGGGTTTAGGGTTCAGGGTTTAGGGCCTTACAAGGGTGTCCTTTCTAAAGGACAGAGGCCTGGCAGAGCAGTGGGCGCGGCCCAAGCTCCGCGATCTCGATGGCACCTCATGGCGCCCCACATCCAAAAGGCCCTGAACCCTAAACCCTGAACCCTAAACCCTAAGCCCAAAAAGCCCTGAACCTATGCAGAAGGCGATCAAGTTCGACTCCCAGATCTTGCGCGGTGGGGATCTGGACTTAAAGGCAACTGCAGGTGGGGAGTTTAGGGTATATGGGTCTTCTATAAGGCTTCTATAAGGTATATAGATGTAGACCTTCTAGAAGGCTCCTATAACGGTAACTACCCACCTGAAAAAATGTCCTAGATGGAAGACCTCATGGAGAATATTGTGGAGACAAGTGCGGTAGGAGGTCTTCATACCCTAGTGCTGAATAGGAATCCCTTGCAGAAGGTAGCTTAACCGATCTCTAACCCTGAACCCTAAACCCTAAACCCAGGCCCTTGACCCTAAACCCTAAACCCTAAACCCTAAACCTAAACACTAAACCCTAAACCCTAAACCCCAAGCCCTTAAACCCTAGCCCCGGAACTGAAGTTCGAAGACAAACCTCTCTGGTTTAGGGTTTAGGGTTTAGGGGTTTAGGGGTTTAGGGTTTAGGGGTTCAGGGTTTAGTGGTTTAGGGGTTTAGGAGTTTAGGGTTTAGGGTTCACTGGGCTCAGGGTGGTCCTGGCCTACCTGATCTCCAGGCAGGCGGTTTTTCGCTCTGGGGTTTTCCGGAGTTGGGAAAATGTTGCCGATTGAGGCGTCGGTTTAGGGTTTAGGGTTTAGGGTTCGCGAGGTTGCCTCCTGAGGATACTAGTAGTGCTTGCTGCGATTCTTGTTACGATCACTTTCGCCGGGTATCCTAGGTTCCCATGGACCCTTGTTGTTCGCATGTCAAGGTTGACCTCAAGGACCATGCCAGACCACGCTTGCACGGGCTTTTGTATTGCTAGGGCTTCTGCACCTGGCTGTTGCCTGGCAAGATCCATACGTTGGATGATGTATCAAGGACGATGAGTGCTGGGATTCCCTATGCTTTACCTGAAGGCCAGTAGGACCCTTAGGATAGGTATATTCCGGGGGTTTAGGGTATTCTTGTCGTGACACAAACCAAGGGCTAGTAAGACTGCTACATTCATTCTGGGTCTGAGGGCTTGTGGGTAGTCTTCTAAAGTCCGACACCGAAGATTCTGTTTCTGGAGCCCTAAACCCGATTTTTGGGGGCCTTCATAATTACCTACAGTATTTTGGGGGGTTCTGTATTGTAACTATAGTACAAAATATACCCCAAAATCGCATTCTTATTTTTTTGGCCCCTACATTATTAGACCTTACACCTTGAACTCAGGACTCGCAACCCCTAAGGCCGTCAATGAGCCTCAAAGATGGAATGCCCGTAAATGAACCCTGAACATCTCTCCAACTCTGAGCCGCACAGCCCTGAAGAATAGCTCCCGACATAGTCCCTAGCTGGACCCCAAATCACCTACCTTTTTAGGGCTCCTTGTTGCAATTTCTTTACATAAGTTCTTAAAAAGGTGGGTTCTTTGGGGTTAAGGTAAACCCCCCCAAAAAGGGGTTCAAGCTCTGAGCCCCGCCCCCCCCAAAAAAGCCCTAGAAACTCTTGGAGGAGCCCTTCAAGGAGCCCCTGAATCCAAGCCCACCCCCTGGAGCTGTGCCAGGAAGTCCATGACGCTGAGGCTTGAGAAGGGTTTAGGGTTTAGGGTTTATAGATTTATAGGTTTAGGGATCTAGGGTTTAGGGTTTGGGGTTTAGGGATATAGGGTTTACGGTTTAGGATTCAGGGCTTAGGGTGTAGGGATCTAGGGTTTAGGGTGTAGGGTTGAGGGTACCGCGGAGTTTAGGCTTTGGGCATTGAGGGAGGAGTGCTTCGCGTCGAGGGTCTAGGGTTTCGGACACTGCGGAGTCGACCTCCGCGGCTTTAGGGCCAATTTGGTTAAGGGTCCAATATAATGGAAACATGAGGGCCCTACCAGGTTAGGGTTTTGTGGTTTAGGGTTTAGGGATTAGTTTTTTTTTTATAGTCGGGTTTTTGTTAGGGCTCCTGTCGTTGTTAACTTTCATAGGAAAAATAAATGGTCAACACTCTCTAAGATAGATTGTCGGCAAGGCAGGCATTTTCCCACACCATCTGCCGCCGGCGGGCTCCTGGGCAAATCTGGACTCGGCTGTTGGGAAGAAATGCCATGGGGGGCCAAACCAAGCCCCAAACCCTAAACTTTGAGGGTTTAGGGTTGCGGGGCTCCAGGGTTCGATGGGTTTGAGGTTTAAGGGGATTGTCCGGACAATTTTGGGTCTTGGGGGCTTCGGGCTTTCGGGCAGCGTGCTCGGTGGGGTTTGTCTTGTAGGGCCCCTGAACCCCAAACCCTGAACCCCAAACCCTGAACCCTCAACCCTAAACCCTGAACCCTGAACCCTAAACCCTAAGCCATATGAAGCAGGCTTTCTAGGCTTGCATGGGGGTAAGCGCTGCGATTCCTCGGAACCACCCTAGCCTGGAAGATCTCTGCACCCTAAACCCTAAGCGCCGGACCCTTAAACCCTAAACCCTCCCTTATGCAGTTCCCCAAGCCCCACAGTCACACCTCCGATTCGACCATTGAGACTTGCCGGCTGCAACCCTCAGCTTGTTGTCTCCAAGTTAGAGGTCCCTCTTTCGGGCTTCTTTTCAGGGATCTACAAGGGTTTCTACAAGGGTATGGTTCTCTAATTCTCTAAATGAGGGTAGCGCACCGGGCCAGTTTACTGCCCTGTGCATTCGGAAGAGTTAGCAGCACAAACGTGGAGGTCCTTGCTCGGGAGCAGAAGATCTTGCGGAAGGAGAGAAACCCTTTGTGCAAGTGGGCGTCGCTTGTCTCGTCGTCAGCGGCCAGGCCATGTCCTCCATGTACCAGGCGCGCGCGAACGCAGGCGGTCGCTCTGCACTTCGCAACAGCACGTTGGACAGGCTATCCACCAGCTGGCTGACTCCCGCGTGCGTCGGCAAACGACCCAGCTCTGCAAGCCCATCTTCGGCCTGCTTCCAAGGCGTGGACGGGCTGCATCTGTCGCCCGACGCGATGCCCCACCTGGTGGAGCTGCTGGAGCCCTTCCTGGAGGACATGAAACTGCCAGTCTCCTGCATGTCCTCGAATCTACTCTGTTCCATCGCGAGGCCCGCTACCCTACTAAGTTCGAGCCACTTTTCCATCCCAAGTCTGGCGTCGAAAATGCTATGGGTAAGGATTGACACGTGGTGATGAGACTTCAGCCGGAACATACAGCAGTCTCGACCACACCCGCAGAATCGGATGCTCTGTGGGCCACCATCGTGCTGCATCCACACCACCTGGCAATTGCCAAGTTGGGCTTTTCGCAAGGCACGGACGCAGCGTTACTTTTCAGGTCCAGCACAAAGGAGGCCTGGTGGGGACGAAGCATTCAGGAAGCTTGGCAAGCTTATCATGTCTCCGAAGCTTTGTTCGATTGCCACGTCCACAATGTGCGCCGAAGCTGCATATAAGTAAAGTTATCTTGACAACGACGCCAGACTGGACTTGAGTACAGAGCACGCTGGAAAGGTGCGACCGTCAGGAGAAGGCTTCCGTTAGACGATGGGGGAGGCATGGAGCCGAATGTCAAACAAGGTGTTTGGGATGTAGTCTTTCGTTAGCTTCTCATGCCAGGCACGCTCCCGAATCCAGTCACCACATGCCATATACGAAGTTCAGTTGTTGTCTTCTTTCAGTATATTTATCTTGCAGGCGGTGTAGCAAAACGGAATATTGGTTCTGGTGCGCAGGCCGGCAAGCGATGCCGTTAGCGGCTCTCTGCCGCAAGAAGTTCTGACGATGTTGCCGGGATACTTTTTTCCAGCAACTACCTGCAGAGTCTGGCATATGTTTCCAAAGCAATGCTGCTTTCGTGCTGTGATCCACAACGCTGGCGCGGAAGATGCCTATCTCTGCAGGAAACTGAATTGAATTCGGTCAGCCTGCGGTCGTTCGTCGCTTTCTGCCTGCGTGCGAAGCTGCAAGAGCCGTCAGAATCGATGCGATTGTGCGTTTTTTCATCAATCCTTTTCGTTTCGTTTGCTAACTTATTGTTTGTGTCTTTTGTCTTGGAAACAGACATTATACGTGGGTATGTATATATGTTAGCCTCGCTCTAGCCAATGTCAGACAGCTTGCGATGTTCCTTATGTTTCCACCACGGATGGCTTTGGACTGGAGCGTGCAGTCCATGCACGACCCCCGGCATCCAAGCTGGTACGGCTTCCAGTCGGAGAAGCCGTTAATGGGAGGCGCCGTCTTCGATCTTCGTTTGCCGCGACGAGCATCAGGCCTCTATGTAGGCGTTCGAGACTGGCACCAGGGCGTCGCTGCCGTGTTCAGCGACTCCTCCCTGTGCTCTGTCCGCGATGTGGACGGCGACTTCGATCTCGCGCTTGCCTCGGAAGTTTCGCGACACCGGACCGGGAAGGCAGCGAGCATTGGGTGACCTGAGCGATGTGCGTTTCTGGAGGTAACGACTTGTGCGGCTACGAGTGGACTTGGCCACGCCAGCTCCACGAATCCGTGGAGGACATGTGAGAGGCAGGTGCAAGACTCACGACCGACGACGAGGACACATTCGTCAAGCGCGCAGGCGTGTGCTGAGAAGGGGCTGACTCTCCACCTTCTGGACATCGTGCCTGGGAGCGACATCCAGAATGGGGGGAACCCAAAAGGGACCCTAATTTAGTCTACATTAGGGTCCCTTTCGTGTTCCCCCCAAAGAGTACGGCACCCTTTTCGAAAAACCCTAAAAGGTACCTCATTTAGAGAACTACACCTTTATTGAAGGGTACAGAGGGTCTTGCCAAGACTAAGATGCACTATCCAGCAAGGCCTAAACCCTAAACCCTAGGCCCCAGACCCTAAACCCTAAACCTTAATCAGGCTTGCAAGATGAATGAGAGCTTTAAGGCTGAAGGTTGGGGTTCGTGGAGTGTTTTGGTTTTCGGGGTGCATGTGTTTGTGCTACATGACTAGAGCGCTTTGGTGGACAAATGAGCCAGGCGTCCCTAAACTCTAAACCCTTAAACCCTAAACGCCATAGTTGAAAGCTCTGCTCAAGCTCTGAATCTGAGGCTCGAAGCAGTGCACCCTCAACTCTAAACCCTACGCGTGGAAATCAGAAGTCCTACACCCAAAACCCAAATCTTAAAGTCTAAACCCTAAGCTGTCGAGATTCAAAGCCCTCCACCCTGAAACCTCCAGCAACATGCTTCAAGCGACACCCCTACACCCCGGACCCTAAGCCCTAACCCTCAACACGTAAGCCTCCTGCGCCGAAGGTGATTTGGCCGAATGACGGCTTCTGGGAGCGTTTGGTGGAGCTGGAGTGCGAGGCCCGACTGCTTGCGCCTTCGTGTGTTTTTTTTGTTGTGAGTGTGTGTGTGTGTCAAAACCTAAACCCTAAACCCTAAATGTGGTTTAAGGGTTTTTTTGGGGGCTGAGTTGAGGGCTTACAGGGCTTAACATTTTAGGATTGGAGTGACAACACAAGTATTACAGTTACCCGCCAAGCCGTGGTCGAGTTACTATGGCTCCCCTCATGTCTGTATGGAGTTTGGCTTCGGGCTTGGATTCAGTTCAAGGTTTGTGGGAGTCGATTTTTTTTAGCATGTCTCTTGCCATCGTAGTGATTATGACCGACCAGCATGTTCAAACCGGTTCAAGATTGTGATAGTGTTGCATGCTTGCTGCTCTTGCTCTTGCCAGTCTTGTCGTTTTGCTGCTGTATAGGTTGAAGGGCTTCATCGGCACTTCCGTTGTGGTGTAAGCAGGGGTGACAGCTCCAGGATGCCTCGACCTCAATACTGTATTCCTGTTCCTGTTCCTGTGCGGACTGCAGAGCTCACTAGAGCGCGTCCCAAAACTTGCAACTGGTGGTGCACTTAAGTAAACTTGGGCCGCCAGAGATGGCAGCTCAGTCTGCCAAACACCCTGGCATGAGGAAGGATTAGTTGGAGGAGATGCAACCGGCCAAGGACACTGCTTGAACAAAAAAAATCTACCTCCACACCCTCCAACCTTAAACCGTGAGGGCATTTGCAATTGTGCCTTCTCCCGAATTAGGATCAACCAACATGCTATTGCACGACGCGTTATCGCAAACAGTACTCTGCAACCAAAGGAAGCACTGACACTAAGGCACAGACAACACTACAAACATCCGCTAACCCAGAGCATTTTCCTCTAGGGGTAGGCAGAGGCAACCGGGCTACACCCCACATGGCATACCTCAAAGGGCCGTGCCCGCTCAGACACATGTACAGTGACAGCGCATGTAGTGGACCATATATCACACACGCATGTCGAGCAAACCACTCTCACGCTTCACGCTTCCCCACTGTGTACAAGCTACTCAGGGGGCAATCAGGCAATCGGTTCAGCTGTATTCCTCACTGGTATACTCTCGTTCCATTCAGCTCCGGTCGGTACGTTGTCAAAGGAGAAGATGGCCTCGGACTTTTAGAAACCCTGTACCGCAGTCGGGCTTAAACCTGCCATCGATGTTGGCAGGAATCTTGGCCAGGCCGGCCAACATCTCCCCGCCCAAGGGTGTGCAAATCCACGGCCATTTAAAAAAAACATCCTGCAAACACCCGGATCACGGCAAATCTGGTCGAGCTATAGACCCATAGTCACAGTCTCTTGGAGTTTGCCACGCGCAATAGAAGCACAACAAGCCTTGCCCCCCGGAACCTAAGCCCTGAGCCTGAACACGGATTATCTGCGGTGCCAAAGACATCGATACGTTAATCAAGTATATATATATATATGTACATATATATATAACATATATATATATATACATGTCTTAAGTCCCTGTGAGGAGTCCTAAACCCTGAACCCTACGCTCTCAGGAGTCCTATGCCAATTCAAGGATCAGAATCAGTCCTCAGTTAAGGGACCCGCCAGGCTTTGAAACTGGAGACGCCCTCGTTGCCGCTGTCGCTGTACAAGGAGTGGGCGGACCTGACGGAGGAGGAGCCTTTGGGGTGCAATATCGGGCTTTAATAATTAGAATAGGGTTTTGGGGTAGAGTATACTATAATTATAATAAGAGACCCCCCCGCCAAAAAAATAGTATAGGCAATTATAAAGGGGGTTTAGGTTTGTACCCCGGCGTTTTGGGGTTCTGAGAGGGTTCTACGAGCGTTCTATGAGGGGTTCTAGAAAGGTTGAGGGTGTAGGATTAGTTTAGAGTTTTCGGGTTTCGGTAGTTCAGGGTTTTGGAGGTTTAGAGTTCAGGGGTGCTTGACAAGCAGTTCGCAGACGATCCGTGCGAGAGCGAAGCCAATGATTGAGGCATTCAAACAGCAGATCAGCACTCTTTGCAGTATCTTTTCCAAATTAACGTGGAAGAGCTCTTCCGAAAGCTGGCTTGGGTATCGTATTCCACCTGCAGCTGCGACTCACAACAGTTGAGCCTTATCCAGAAGGACTACCCTGTGTGCTCAGTGCTTTGAGTTAAAAAAGCATACCTTATACACTCTAAGCCAAAACCCTAAACCCGAACCCTTCAATCCTACTCAGGACTTCTTTGAAGCTTAGGGCTATTCCTCATTGAAAGCCCTGCACCCTAAACCCTAAGATTCTCAAGCATCCAGCCCTACAGCGTAAATGCTAAACCCTACACCCTAAGCCTAAACCCTACAGCGTGCCTCCCTCCCTCCCTCCCTCTCTCTCTCTCTCTCTCTCTCTTTTTCTCTGAAAAACCCTAAACCCTCGTTTTGTGGTACGGCAGTATGCTATCATGTAAATCAAGGATTCAGCGAGCAGCCCGCTACTCCTGAAGCATGAGAAGCCCGAAAGGCCCCCGGTTCAGGGTTTAGGACTAGTTTACGGTTTAGGGTTTAGGGTTTAGGGTTTAGTTTACGATAGGGGTAGCTCTCTAAATTAGGATCCCCTTTTAGGTCCCCAATATAGTACGGCACCCCTATAATAAGGACCCTAAAAGGAACCATAATTTAGAGAACAGCCCATAGGGTCTAGGGTTTCAGGGATTTAGAAGTTTGGGGTTTTTAGGGCCTAGGAAAAACCGTCAGACCGCTGAAAGGAAGCCTCAAACCTCTGAGCCCCAGAGTTTGCCATGGTGACCCTAACATCCACCTCTAGCCCCATATCCCGCCAGGCCTGGACCCTAAACCCTAAACACTAAACACTAAACCCCTAAACTCTAAACCCTGAACCCTAAACCCTTAACCCGAGACCCTGAAGCCCAACCTCGAAGGACCATCGCAAGGCAGCCACGACACTGGATCGGGATCCTTGATCTGCCTTCCGCGCGAAAAAAGTGGGTAGTTGGCGGCCCCTAATTGCTGGCATAGTTCAAAGATTCCCTAAAGATTGCGCCTCGCTTAAAAGAGGGAGCCCTCAGCCCTAAACCCTGAATTAACCCTAAACCCGAACCCCTAAACTAGGACCCTAAACGGACCCCTAACACAGAGATGTCCCCGCTCTGGAGGGATGTGTTAAGGGTTCCCCGCTTGCAACTGACTCACAAAGTCTCTTGAGTTTTCGATCGGGCACCAGGAGAACCAGATAGGCCTTTGGGACATTTTCTACTGCCCCTTCTTTGTGCCGAAGAGGATCTTGTGCTACGAATTAATATTTTGCCTAGACCCTATAGCCTATAATCCCTAAACCCCGGAACCCTAAACCCAAAGCCTGTGAAGCCTTAAAGCCCCAACCCTAAATCCTAAACCCTAAACCCCCGACCCCTTAACCCTAAACCTCTAAAGCTCTAA
>CAJNJA010007265.1:27073-42985 GCA_905231915.1 Symbiodinium necroappetens
AAATCCTAAACCCTCAACCTTGAAACTCGAGACCTGAACCCTAGACCCTATGTCTCCGATGTTGATGGTTCTCTCGAGCCGGTTCCGAATCAACACGAGTCGTCATCTTTGCAAAGCTCTGGTCCATCTGTCTCTGCCAGTGAACCTCTGAGTGAAGCCTGGTCGGACTGAGAATGCTGAGGGCTGCTCAAACAATCATACCTAAACCCAAAACCCAAAAGACCCACCTTTTAAAGGAACTCTATACAGAAACGGCAAAAAGGAACCCCAAACAGGTGGCTCTTTTCGGCTACACCCAAACCTTGCACTAAACCCCTAAGGCCCCAAACCCTTCAAAAAAGCCCAAAACCCCAAAACCCCGAAGCCCCTAAACCCCGAAACCCCAAAACCCCGAAATCCCTAAACCCCGAAACCCCTAAACACCCTAAACCCCCTTAAACCCCTAAGCCCTACACCCTAAAAGGGACCCCATATGGAATATCCTTATAGGCACCCTTATAGATCCCTTTTCAGGAACCCCCTAAACCCCAAAACCCTAAACCCAGACACCGAAACCTGCAGAGGTTTGGATCCTCCAGACCTCGGTGGCCCGGCTGCGCGCCAGCCTGGATCAACTTGCCGAGGCGGCCCGGGTGTGAGAGGGTCTTAGGGCCTGAGGGCTTTTGGGGGTTGGGGGTTTAGTTTTAGGGCCTGAGGGGTTTAGTAGGGCCTTGTCCTTAGGGGTTTAGGGTTTTGGGGGTTCAGGGTTTGGAGTTTAGGGTTTAGGGCTTTGGGGGTTAGGGTTTAGGGGGTCAGGGTTTAGGGTTTAGGGCATAGGAGGTTAGGGTTTAGGGTCTAGGGTTTAGGAGTTTGGGGTCATAGGGTTTAGGGTTTAGGGGTTTTGGGGGTTGGGGTCTACCTGACCCCAAAAGTCTGTGGAATAACAGGCTGCTAAGTCCATTGGGCCATTATTTTACCAACTTCTGGGGTTTAGGTAGGCATAACCCAGGAACCTGATTAAGAAACCCAGGCCCTATAACTATAATATATTAGGATTCATATAAAGAACCCTACTAAAGATCGTTGTTGGGGATTTAAGGTTTGCAGGATTTACGGGGTCAGAATCATAGGTTTCCAGACAGCCCAATACTCGCAAATTCGAATGAACAGAGTGCACAGTGGTGATTGCGCTTGCGCTGGGGACATTTGTTACCTTTATTTTGGATGAGGCTGATATTAGCGTGTCCGCGAAGATGGCCAAGGAGTTTTTGCAGCAGATGAGCACAGAGCCCCATGCAAAGCTTATTCTGATGTCGGCAACTCCTTGTGTACCCACTCTTGATCCCTTCATTAAAACAGATCAAAAGCAAGATTGGCAGCTAGCTACTTCACCCATCTTCAGTCAGGAAGATGTGGATGTCGGGGTTGATGTTGATGCTCAACGTCTCCTGGAATACGCTCATGGGTCTGTTCAGTCTAAGACGGACGGATTGATTTCAGTTGTAAATGAGAAAAGATTTATTCTGTCTCGCGGAGTGTTGGTTTATCCCCTATGATTGAAGGAAGTTTCCTTGTCAAGGGGTATTGGGTTTTCTGGGTCCTGAGGAAGGGCTCAGGAATTTGGGTCTTGCGTTTTGGGTGGAGGGTTCATCCCCGTTTATTTACATAGTCTTTCTAGAGTCAAGGACATGATGCATAATTTGGAGCAGCCTCTCGCATGTGCTTGAGGTTGCTCCTCAGGTTTAGGGGTTGGGCATTATCGTTGAGGGATTGCCTTAGGGTTCGATCAAACCCTACACCATAAAACCTAAGCCCGAAACCCTAAACCCTAAACTCAAGGCTTAGGCCGCCCCCCTCCGTGGGTGGGCGGCGCTTAAGCCAATCGACTTGAGCGATCCAATACGCATACCCGCCGTAGCACCCATGTCCTGCCCGGAGGGGCTCCGCGTAAAGGGGACTTGGCCGAAAAGCCATGAGTTTAGAGCTAAACGGGCTCCAGCGGTGAAGCGTCAAAGGCCGATACGCTCGAAACTGCATTGTCGCTAGATTCTTCTGCCACTCTACGGCAGACCATAAACCCTAAACCCTAAACCCTAAACCTTAAAAACCCTAAATCCTAAACCCTAAACAAAGCCCCAAAGAGGCCCTGGCGAAGGCGCCTCGCGGCGGATCCATGCTCTCCCTCGGCCGAGGATCCCGAGTTCGGTGGAGTTCGCCAGTTTAGGGTTTGCGGGCTTTAGGGTCTTAGGTGTTCCAGAGGGCTTGAGGGCTTAAGGCTTTGGGTTTTAGGGTGTTGGGGCTTTAAGGGTTTAACTCGGGTTCTAGGGATTTAGGTTTTAAGGTTTGGTTTGAGGGCTTAGGGTTCCAGGGCTTAGGCTTTTCGGGCTACAGGATTTTGGGGTTTAGGGGTTTGGAGGTTTTGGGTTGAGAGTAGTTCCGAGAAGGTTTCCTCTCAATTGTCCAAAAGCTCCTGTAAGGGGTCTTACAAGGGTGCCATAAGGGATTTCGAAGGTTTCATGGAGCTGCATAAATCATTAATACTATTTTGGGGGCTCCTTATCTAATAATGTTAAAAAGGCCCCACCCCCACATTAGGGTATGGAGTTGCACCGTTTAGGGTTTAAGGCGTAAGGGGTCCTTGAAGCCGATCGGGTGGGGTTCCGCAGGGATTCTTGAAGGTTTTGGGGTTCGAGTTTGCCAGTTTCGGCATTGGAGTTTAAGGGTTAAGGGCTTATTAGGGTTTAGGGTTTAGGGTTTAAGGGTTAAGGGCTTACTAGGGTTTGAGAGTGTGCTAGCTTCTTATTTATAGCCAAAGGGGGGTTGGAATCCCGGTGTATCAGGCTCAAAAGGGTTCTGTAAGGTTTGTCTTAGGGTGTCCGACGGGTCTTTGCATCTAGATTTGTATGTTTGGATAGTGGGCTCCTTTGTGATTCAAGGCTTTGAAGTTCGGGTGCTGCCAGCGGGCTGTAGGGGTTGAATGTGCTCAAAGGGTTTAAAGAGAATTTCTACGGTTTAGGGTTTGGGCTTAGGGCATTGGAAAACCTTTCACCCCTCCGGACGTGTGGGAGTTTGAAGATCGGGTTGAGGGTTTTGGGTTTCGGGGGAACCTGGTTGATTTGCCCCGTCGAAAGACTACATGTCCCACTAGCGTTGAGCGCACTGTGCTGCTGAAGACCTTGCCTCTTGAAGCACTGCTCTTCCAAACCCTAAACCCTAAACCCCTAAACCCCTGAAGCCCTGAACCCGAAGCCCATAAGCATCGTGAGCCCGAAAGCCCAAATCTCGAAGCATGGAAATCGTAGGCTCCTCTGCTGCGGCGCTCAGCGACTTCTGGGCACCGGCACCCAGAGATTTGGTGTGGGCGTGTGTGGGGTTAGGGAGCCCTTTGACTTGAGGTGTAGGGTTGCTTAACCTTAGATAGCCAATGGGAGAACTTTAAACTTTTTGGCCTTATATATTAGGTCTATCCTAAAAAGTTTGAACTTTTTTTGGGCCTGGTTGTTCAAGAAGAGAGTAAAGACTGAGAAGATGTGACAGGTGAGGTAATTAGAAGCTCTGCTTCCGCTCGCTGGCCCCCACTTCTTCAATCAGCCTCGAGACCTGAATCCCAAAGCCCGTGAACATCTTACGAGAACCGCATGAAGGCCTAAAGCCCCACCCTCAAGCCCAACGCTGAATCCTGCACCCACCCTAAACCCCAAACCCTAAACCCTGAACCCTACAGCCTAAAGCCTAAACCCTAAACACTCAACCCCAAACCCTTAAGCCCTAAACCCTAAACCTGTATAAACCCTAAGCCCGAAGTCGTCCGAGGCGCCTTCACCTAGCCCTCCAGCGCCCCGGAGCTTTCCGAAGACGTGGGCGGAGGCCGTCGCGTTGGTGCTTCGGGGATACCTACGGTGGATGATATAAATCCCTGCCTTACCCCAAGATAAGTAATAGTGCCATAATTCTCATAGTTTAGGGTCCTTAAGGTAACGCAGGTTTTATATCATCAACAGTAGTTCCCCAATACCCAACCTTTAAAAGTTTTCGGGTTCTTGTATTTAGTAGTAACCTGAAAGGTTAAGCTGTTATTTGCCTGGCCTATTGGGGGAGTAAGGATACAGGGGTCCTAACATAAGGGACCTTAACAATCAGAGTAGGATTTTGGGTATACAATATGACGTTGACATTGGCGAATTCCTCTATACTAAGACGGATGTTTCAGGAAACCCTAAACCCTAAACATCCCCAAACCCTAAACCCTAAACATCCCCAACCCAAACCCTAAAGCCTAAACATCCCCAAACCCTAAACCCTATATAAACCCCAACTCTTAAACGCATGTTCCAGGACGACTTGCTCTCCTTTGACATGAGCCGCTGGAAGCCCCGGGGGTTCTCCGTGCGATGTCCTCCGGTCGTGGGCCTTTAGGGGCTTTAGGGTTTAGGGATTTTAGGGATGTTTGGGGTTAGGGGTTTAGGGTTTAGGGTTTGGGGATGTTTAGGGTTTAGGGTTTAGAGTTTCGGCTTTGAGGATGTTCAGGGTTTAGGGTTTAGGCTTTCCGGTTCGGGATGTTTAGGGTTTAGGGTTTAGGGTTTGGGGATGTTTGGGGTTTAGGGTTTAGGGTTTCGGAGCTCAGCTAGTTCCAAAGACCGGGTTTTTACTGGTTTTTGTTTCAAGGGTTCTAGAGGGTCGGGATTTACCAACCCTTCTTTTGGGTGTCGAGGGGTTCTATCATCCGGTCTTAGGCTCTTGGCTTTGGGGCTTGCGGGCATGTGTAGGGCTTAGGGCTTAGGGTTTAGGGTTTAGGGTCTAGGATTTAAGATTTAGGGCCTGGGCCATCGGGTGGAGTGACGAGGCATGTTGCCTGAAGTTTCACGGTTCACGGGGCTTGCAATACCCCTTAAACAAACAGGAGTAGCTGAGTAGCTTTTGAATTGAAACCCAGCGCCCTGAACCTTTCAGCGTAGAGCATGCTGCTTATCAGGACTCTTCCGCGTTTCCGGATCACCTGACACCTGAACGCAGAACTCGACGTCGTCGCCTCTTTGTGCTTCGTCGAGCTTCGCGGAATCGGGTTCCACAAGGGTCTTCTAGGGGTCTCATGAGGGTTCTATACAAGGTCCGAGAACCTTATTTCAGGGATATTTGGCTCTCTGGTATTCTCCCCTCAACAGACCTCTGCCGAAGAATGGTGCCCCAACACCGTAGGTCCCAAAACTCGAAGCCCCTCGCCGCTACTACGTTAAAAGCCTGCGCCCCCAAAGCCCTAAACTTCCCTAAACCACAAGCCCCTGAACCCTCAAGCCTTGTAATTATAATGGAGGTCTAATATTATAAAGTAAAAGCAATGAGATCTCTTTACAACTAAAATAAACAATAGAATTCCCTTGACCCCTTCTGAGAATCCAGGCTACCGGCGGCCGAGTAGCAGCACCCTGGATTGGGGCAAGGCCTGACTGGTCCTGTAGGAAAAAGAGTCTACGGTTTCATGCATCTTGAAGTACCCGAAATCCTAAACCCTAAACCCTCTTAAGCAGGTTTTTTCAAGAGGATTACGTAAGGGTTTCGAGGCGGGCCAGGTCTCTTTCAAAAAGCTACATTACTTACGCCCGGAAGAATTGCCAATGCTATGCCTTTGGTTCTACGAACTATACTACACCCTTCGCCCTCAACCCCCCAAAATTCTTATCCGAATTTCACCGCGGAGCCGCCTCGGCCCAGTGCAGGACTGCTCGAAAACGACCACCAGACGACGACGCAAGCACGACGACGACCACAGCAACAACAGCAACAGCAACAGCCAAAGCAGTGACCCGCTACTCCGACCCCTACCCTGCGACCGCCAAACTGGCAACATGGGCAACAGTAGCCGACGACGACAACAACAACCGCCGCCAAAGAAACTGACCGTTTATCGTTGACTTTTGGGTCCGTTTTGGCAGGTCCGACCGGTGGCTCGGTAGGGAGAACAAGAGTAGACAACGCTTGCACCCACTCCGGCCAGTTCGCCACCACCACAACATGTCAGAAGATCAGAGTTGAGAGGTTGGGTGACGAGGGAGGATACGACATCTAAACATCTAAACACCGAAGCCTCGGGGGGATGTTAAGGTCCCTGAGAAGGGGTGGTTCTCCAAAATTAGGGCCCCCTTTTAGGCCCCCAATGTAACACGGCACCCTTGTAAAAAGGGACCCTAACAGGGACCCCCAATTTAGAGAACTACCTGTGCAAGGATGTTGCGGCCTCTGAGGCGCCTCAGAGTCCCCAAGTTTGGAGAATACCTACACCCTAAACCCGCAGCCCTAAAGCCCTAAAGCCCTAAACCCTAAAGCCCTAAAGCCCTAAAGCCCTAAAGCCCTAAAGCCTTAAAGCCCTAAGCCCTAAACCCTAAACCCCTAAAGCCCTGAAACCCCAAAAGCCCTAAAGGGGTGGTTCAGGCCCCTTTTGTTCCCTGATCCTTTTGGCTGGTCCGGTTTGGCTCAAGCTTGGGGTTCAGGGGCTGACCGGCTTCAGGGTTTTGAGGCGTGTGGCTGCCTATGGGAAGTTCTCTAAATTAGGGTCCCTTTTAGGGTCCTTTTTCAAGGGTGCCGTACTATTTTGGGGACTTAGAGACAGGGACCCTAGTTCGGAAAACTACCACTATGATTCTCGCTTTAGGCCTTTGTGCTTTGGGGATTTAGGGTTTGTAGGGTTTAGGGCTTAGGGTTTAGGGCAAGGAGGGTCATAATTATAGCCTTAGGCAGCTGGGCTTGGGGATTTAAGGTTCAGACGGTCAGCGGTGTGGGATGATTGCCAGTCTTGCTGCTAGGATGTATAGCTTTACAGCCCGTATCCCGTATCCCCTATGAATCCTAATCCCAAAACCCTAAACCCATAAACCCCTAAACCCAAAACCCCTAAACCCCTGAACCCTAAACCCTAAACCTCCCTTCAGACCCCAAGCCCCTTAGACATGAGATCCCGAATTGTTCAGATTGCTACTGCCGTTTAGGGTTTAAGGTTTAGGGTTTTGGGGTTTTGGGTTTAAGGTTTAGGGTTTAGCGTTTAGGGTTTAGGGTTTAGGGTTTAAGGCCAAGTTCTATACATCCGAAGCCCTAAACCAAGCCCCATAAACCCTGAGCCCCAAGCGCTATCTACCCGAAAACCCCCCAAACCCCACACCCCCAAGCCCCCTGAAGCCTAAGCCCGCAAAAATGACATGAGTCCGTGGTAGAATGCGGGCGGCACCCGAAGTTTAAAACCCTAAACCCTAAACCCCTAAACCCTAAACCCTAAACCCCTAAACCCTAAACCCGAAACCCGAAACCCGAAACCCTAACCAGGAGCTTCAGGACATCCATCGTCGGCGCTTCGGCGCACGGGAGCCCAGTTCCGGATTAGTCCTGCCTTGCAAGGCTTACAGTAGAAGCCCAAAAGTTGGAAGCCGAATAGCCTCAATCCTTGACAGTAAGGTGTAGGGAAACCCAGCACTAATCCGGTTTCCAGCTTTTGGAGGTTTACTATAATTGGGGGTTGGGGTTTAGGAAGTTTACGGCTTACTCAAACCTGAGCTGAGGGATTTGGGGGGTTGACCCTAAACCCTAAACCCCTCAACCCTAAAACCTAAAACCCTAAACCCTAAGCCCTAAACCCCTAAATCCCAAACCCTACACCCTAGTTCAGGGAGTTACGAGGTCTCTGAGACATTCCGATTGATGCTTGCAGGGCGAAGAATCAGAATGGACTTCACGGTGCTTTGAAGGAGTCCGTTGGGGAGGACGTGGGCGGTTCCTGCAATGGCTATGCCAGCTATGCAGGATCCCGCAGATTGAACCTCCTAAACCTGAACCTCTACGATTCTAAGTCCAAACCTCGGAAAACCCTCCTAAATCCTAAACCTCCTGAAGCCCTTCGCCCGTAATGCAACAAACCCTACAGTCTAGACGCCGAACGTTGGGCCTTCATTTTCCCGAACCTATGCCCTTGATGATACGCCCATTCATGAGCCTTACATAGACATTATGGAAGATGAAAGGTTTCATGTAAACCTGAGTCAAGAACTCTGTAACCCTCAGATTCCCTACACACCCTAACTTGCCCGAGAGCTGGACAATGCCGTCAACCATGCCAAACTCAAACGCATCCTGTCGCTGTGCTAGTCCGCTTTGCGCATGTTTACCCAGCCACCACACCGGTCACGCTGCACAGTCGGAGACCTGGGGTGCTTTTTGATTGCTGGGAGAATTGGGCGTCAACCCGCGTCATTTCGGCCTGTTCCCAGTAGCCACAACTGCTCATGAAACTCGTTCGCACGAGATCGGGATTCATTAGGGCTTAAACCCTAATGGCGCACCGCTGCAAGAGGGGCCACAAGAAGCGTCGTCCGGCGCGGGCCTTGGGCAAATCGGTGGAGCTCGCGCAAGTGTATCCGCCGCCCGTGGGAGATGGTTGACTTCGCTGAAGAAACCGGTGCTTTTCTCTTGCAGCAGCTCCGTGAGCAGATTGCAGCCCAGGCTGACATGCCTGTCGAGGATGTGACCCCTTGAGAAACCGCAAGAGTCTTCTGACTCGCAGGTTCCTGAGACCACAAGCCCTAAACCATAGGCCCTAGAATCCTGAGCCCTAACCCCGAACCCCAGCACCCTAAACCCCAAACCCCTAGACCCCCTAACCCCTAAAACCCTAAACCCGTAAACCCTAAGCCCTAAACCCGTAAACCCAAAGCCCTAAAGCCCTAAACCCTAAACCCCTAAACCCTAAAACCTAAACCCCAAACCCTTATAGACCCGAACCCCCGAACGCCCTAAACCCTAAAACCCTAAAGCCCTAAACCGTAAACCCTAAACCCTAAACCCCTAAACCCTAAGCCCTAAAGCCCTAAACTCTAAAACCTAAACCCCAAGCCCTTATAGACCCGAAACCCCCAAAGCCCTAAACCCTAAAACCCTAAAGCCCCAAACCCGAAACCCTAAATCTCAAACCCTTAAAATTCCTAAACCCTCAGCCCCTAAACCCCTGAACCCTAAAACCTAAACCCCAAACCCTTATAGACCCGAAACCCGCAAAGCCCTAAACCCTAAAAACTCTAAAGCCCTAAACCCGGAACCCTAAACCCTAAACCTCTAAACCCCAAGCCCCTAAAGCCCTAAACCCTAAAACCTAAACCCCAGACCCTTATAGACCCAAAACCCCCAACCCTAAAACCCTAAAACCCCAAAACCCGGAACCCTACACCCTAAACCCCTAAACCCTAAAACCTAAAGCCTTAAACCCGAAACCCTAAAAACCCCTAACCCCTAAACCCTAAGCCCTAAACCCCTAGACCCGAATCCCCCAAAACCCTAAGTTGTGTGCAGAGCTTCGGAGGATGGCCTGCGGCGTCCCACGCGGTATCACGACGACGACTTCGACGGCCTCTCGGCGAACTTTGGAGGCCTCTCGGCGTGGCACCGGGGTTCGTTTTACTTGGAGGTTCATGGGTAGTTATAAGTGGGGTTATACGTCCCCTAGTATGGATTATAACTATACGTACCCTACTTATATCCCCACTTATAGCTACCCATGAACCTCCAAGTAGGGTTCTTTACTGTAGGGAGGTTCCTTTAAGGTCTTTTAGAGGTTTGGGGGGTATAGGATGTGGGAGTTTTAGGGTTCAGGGCCAGGGTTTGGTGTTGCAAGGGCTTCGGGTTTATGAGGTTTAGGGTGTGGCGCCTAAACCCCAAACCCGAAACCCTACACCCTAAACCCAAAACCCTAAACCCTAAACCCTAGGGAGGGTTGGCACACCAAAGAGGCCAACTTGTCGGGTCGTCGGGTCTCCTGTCTCTGAAACGTAACTTTCGAATCACCACGAGGGTATTTCTCTAAATTAGGGTCCCTTTTAGGGTCCTTTTTATAGAGGTGCCGTACTATTTTGGGGACTAGAAAGGGACCCGAGTTTAGAGAACTACCCGCAAGAATCCGGGCAACGATTGCGCGAAACTGTGGTGGTCCTTGAGAATGGGCCTCCCTTTCTTCTAGATTCCAAGGGTTTCGGCGTTGACGGTTTAGGGTTTAGGGGTTGCAGGGGCTTAGGGGTTTAGGGTATAGGGTTTAGGGCTTAGGGCTACAAGGTTAAGGAAAGGAGTTGAGGGTTCATGGGGCGATTCCTTGATGCGATCCTTGACGGTGCTTTTGCGGGGTTCTGGAAGGTTCCAGGTTGCAGAATAGTCTGTTCAATAGTTTCGATAGGATTTTGATGAAGCTTGTCTTGAGTGTGCATGGCTTTCATGCGCGGTTGCTCGGTATTGGGCGGTTTAGTGGATTTCAGAGTCCCTAACACCTCTTTATGGGTTTCGTGATTGGGCGGTTTTCGCAGGGTTTGCAGGGTTTAGGGCGTTCGGGGTAATTTTTGGTTCAAGCGGTCTGAACTAGTTTAGGTGCTTACAGCGTAGTAAGGGTTCGGCGTTTCCTCTTACTACGCTAAACCCGAAGCCCCTAAACCCCTAAACCCGAAACCCCTAAACCCTAAACCCTAAACCCTAAACCCCTAAACCCGAAACCATGAGTGAAGCCGGCTTCTTTTGTTCCCCGCAATTCGGGGCATGCTCTGGCAGGCCTTGGGGTAGGGTTTGGGGTGCTTCGGGGTTTGTAGGTCCCAGTTTTTGAAAGTAAACCCTAAACCCTAAACCCTAAACCCTAAACCCTAAACCCTAAACCCTAAACCGGGTCTTAGCAGAGGGCCCGAGGGCTGAAATGGCCGGGGGTCTCTGGCTCAGGGGCTGAGAGCTGTGGCGGCTGAGGGGGGCTGGGTTGGCTTTTCAGTGAGCCACCCTTGAGGAAAATGCGCGGGTTTTTGTGCAGGAGTCTACTTGGAGTCGCAAAGTGATCACCACACGGTTTCGGCCTACCTGTAACCCCAAACCCTACAAAATTGTAGGTTATGACCCCTTAACCATAGGGTCTGACCCTTAAAACGGTAGGTGTTTGGATTCACAGGTAATGATGCGGTGTGCCCTGAACCCTAAACCCCGGCTGCTCCACAGACTTCTACAATTGGACCTGCTCATAGAACGGTTTAGGGTTTAGGGTTTAGGGTTTAGGGCGCCCAATCCCAAATCACGGTATGGAAGCTTCAGAGTGTAAGGTTTCAGGGTATTTCAGATTCTGTCGTTTTGGGGTGTGGGGATTTTGTGTCTGTGGTCTAGGGCTGAGGCTCTGGAGATGTTTGGAGTGTCCAGGAACCCCCCGAAAGTACCTTTCATTCAAACTTCCTGCATTGGGGCTATAGCGAGTGTAGTGAGGGGCTTTGTTCGTTCAGGCACGAGGGAAGGGCAAACTAAAGAATTCACAGTCGACTGCTATGAAGAGCTCCGCTGTTTTATGCCGCAGCATTATGTGTTGCGGGATTGTTGCAGACTGGCAGTTGCGATCATTTGAGATCTTTTGCAGAACAAATTCGATTCTCTGTACGCGCCCTGGATGCAACCGTGATTCCGAATACCGCAGCCAACAAATAAACGACAGCGCGCCTTGATAGTGATCCTTACAGCAGATCGATGGTTCAGACTGTGGCACTCGGTGTGGGTCTAGGAGCCGTCGTAGCAGCCCGTTGGAAGAACCTGTGTGGAGCGGGCTGACCGAGGTTGCCAGCCACAAAAACTTGAAGCTCGAAGCAAGCCTGGGTTTGCCGGTCAGCAACATGCAGTCTCAATCCCATCAAAACTTTTCCGGACTCTCCCCGGCCTGCATGACCCACCGACCTGCTTTGTTCTAGATCCGTTAGCTGGCTCGCTTGCCGCCGCGAAGCTTGCAGAACGGCTCGGGTGCGGTCGACTTTTGCATTGCCTTGTTCCTGGAGGAGTTTGACAGGCTTTACAATTCACAACATGTCAAGCATATATGTTTAGGCTCTTCAAACTTTCACACACCCGTAGGCAGACCTGGCATCCTTCTCTGTCCTCATACTCCTGGACCAGACATACCATGCTGGACCACGCCCGTGCTTTTCCGCGTGCCCGTGTGCATGTTTCGCATAGACTAACCTTGGTGTGTGAAGGTGTACATGGTCAGTAATCAGCCTACATCAATATCTTCCAGATGCTGTTAAAGCCGCAGACCTCCGCGAAATAGTCCCGAAGCCCCACCCAGGCCGAGATTGGTATTTGCCGGCAGCGGATATCGACCTGGGAGGTCGGACGATCGTAATTCAGTTGGTAGGCTTTTCCGGTGGGGGACGATGCGAAGTTGCAAGGCATGCAGGGCAATTGCCAGCTAAGGCATTTCCTGGTACCGTGGCTTTTAAATGTTTTGGCACAAAGAAGCGGTGATGTCGACACCACGCATTGCCCTTTCGAGTTCAATGTGTTGAAGCTGTCGGTGTGGGGCTGTGGTTCGGGCGTGGCTGGCGGCTGGTCTCACGGGTTCGTTTGGAGTTTAGGAAATATGGCAAACATACCCGTCAGCCAGCGTGGGACCGCAAAGGGCCCAACGCATTCTAACCAATATAGTTCCCCAAGTTGCTTAAAACAGTGCTATACTTTGACAAGTATTCTGCATATGAGGAATCTTGTGCCCTTTGGGGTATACGGCATACGGTGCCGCAGGTTCCAAATCCTTAGTATACCGGCAATGCCGTGGTTTTAATGCTTTGGGAATTCTTCAACAGAGCATCACATACATACAATGAAAAACCTGACATGCAGCAAACTACGGGTCTGATACCGAAAAAGTTTTGAAAAACCAAGTTGGTGGCTTCGGAAACCCCAAACCACAAAACCGAAAGATTAAGACCTCAAGCGCCTTAGCCCCGAAATCCAAACATGCCAAAGACCCGCAATGAAACTAATGCTCCACACGTCGAAATCCCTGAGCCAGTGTTTTTCAGCCACCAACACTGAAGTTTTGAAATTGCACCGCCAAGGCCGAAAAACCTTTGGGTTTATAACTCTAACCCCAGCCTTGAAATACACATCGGAAAGCCTGAACCCTCTAAACTCTGCAAGCCCCGTAAACTTTCTATGCTCCAAAAACCCAACATGCCCTAAACCTTTCTTTTCGAAGCCTAAAGTTTCAACCCTTCATCCCCCAGAAGCCCCGACTGCCAAAAAAGGCCCTCTGTACAGCTCTTGGGACTCCACCAGCTATTCTGCTTCGGCAGAGCCTCTCTGGCTGAGCTTATGTGGGTCTGGGATTTGGGGAGTTTGTCGGTTCGTTTTCGGATTCCTTGAAGGATCGGTACGCCTTTCATAAAGCTTCTACGAGTTCTTCGGGGTTCTGGAATCCTGGGATGCGAATTTGCAGGGTTTAGGGGCTTCGGCCTTTAGGGGTGCAGCCCTGAGATTCAGATTTTCGGGTTTAGGGCGCGGGTAGGCCTGAAAAGGCTAGAGTTTAGGGTTTCGGGTTGTGGGCTAGGTGGGTGACCAAGGTTGAGTAAGCCTGAAACACTCGAGCTGAGGGTTTGGGGTCCTTGAGCCGTAAGGGGAGTTTCGGAGGTCTTTGGCCCGAGTTGAGGAGCGAAAGACCCACATGTGCCATGTCGGCCTTTCTTAGATGGTGCTACTTACTAAAGGCTAAAAAAAGCAATCGAGTTTGTAGGCTCTGACGAGGTTTCATAAACCCAAACCTCCCAAATCAGACGTCTAACTCTGAATCCTCAAACCTCACAGTCCTTTCTCAATCAGAGGCTGCACACGAGCCCACACCACAGGCAGCTTTTCTGGCTTGTTTGTGTCTGGGGTGTAGGTTTCAAAGTAAACCCTAAACCCTAACTCTTAAACCTTAAACCCTAACCTCTAAATCCTAAGCCCTCAACCTCTAAACCCTACGCCCTAAACCCGAAACCCTAAGCCCTAAGCCCTGGGTTCGAGCCCTGCCCGAAAACCCAAGCGGTGGCTGTGTTTTTTCCGGTTCTGACGCCAAAACGCGGCGTTTTGGCGTCAGAACCGGAAAAAAACAGTAAAAAGACTGTGTTTTCCACTTTTTTCTCATTTTTGGAGGGTCCTGGATTTACCGGTTGAGAGGGGAGGGGAGGGGAGGGGAGGGGGACGAGCCCAACTCGGACCGGGAACGGGGAGGGGAGGGGAGGGGAGGGCCCCTGAGTTTGAACGCATCCATATTCACTCAAGCCGTAGGTTTCGGAACCCGCGCAGTAATCTGGGCCGTGCTACGTGTAGGTGGCTACACACGTCCAATTTCAATGTACAGCGATTGGCCCTCAGTCCGGAGCGCAGAGGAAGCCCCCAAACAAACGGAAGCTGAAACGGAAGTGCCCACGGGCAGGGAAACCAAAACGGAAGAGTGAACGGAAAGGAAACCCCAACCGGAAAAACCAACGGAAGATAAGACGGAAGGGAAATCCAAAGTGGCAATGCAAACGGGAAGAAATGAGGTCAGGAGTGGAAGTGTGTCTAACCCACTGTTGCCGAAAGTAGGTTTGTTTGAGTTTATTAGGGTGCTCCCGGCATCCACCTGGGACTATATAGGGGCTACACGGGGTTTTGGGTTTAGGGCTTAGGGTTTCGGGTGTTGCCCCCCAAGAACCGACCGGTTTAAGGAAAGATGTGAGGAAATCCGCAGAATCTGGAAGCCTGAAAACACCAAGCACACCCCAAATCCTAAAACCTTAAACCCTTGAATCCTAAAGCCTAAACCCTGAAGCAAATATATGTTAAAAGTTTATGCATGAACACAGTCTTGTAAGGACAGTCATAAAGAAGCCAAGCCCCAACCCAAAATCTCAGCCCGGGCCGTTTACTATCATACTCCTTCTTCTCGCTACGGGTTTAGGGTTTAGGGTTTAGTTTTAAGGGTTTGGGTTTAGGGTTAGTAGCAAGTTTATGCGCTGATTACTTCATGGTACGGTTCTTCTTAGTCTTGTTTCAATACAGAGGCCTGAGGAACTGATGGCGAGGGCCCCTTGCAGGGCCCGAAACCGACCTGTCCCAACTAACTGTTCTGCCCTTGAAACCCCTTATGCTTAATCCCTATCGCCTAAAGCCTAAACCCTTAACCCTAAACCCTAAACCCCTAAACCCCTCAACCCTAAACCCCAAAGCCCTTAAAGCCTAAACCCTAAAACCCCGAACCCTAAACCTCAAGGCTTCCGGGTTTGAAGCCTGATTTCAGGGTTTCAGGGTTTCACGGGCTCAGGGATTGCAGGGTTGAGGGAATTTAAGTCCCGAAGCACTAAACCTTCTGATGACCCTGAGATAGCTAGTGAAAGCTTTGCTGCAAACGTCGATCGAACAACTCCTTCCCCCAATAAACGTGGCCAGCACCTTCCAACCCACAAGCCCATTTAGAAGGCCTATGTAAACCTTAAAGAACCCTCATGGTACCTTGTAGAACCCATATAGACCCTTGCAGGATTTATAGAGCGAAGCCTCGGAATAACAGTGTAGGTTTTATGGCGTGGGCCCCAGTCTTTCAGAGCCGTCTCAAAACCCGTTACAGCAACCCCTACAGAACCGCGATACTATGGTACACCTGTATAGAACCCTGTATCATAAAAAAGCACCCTCACGGCACTGCAATCGAGGGAATCCTTCGAACAGGCATATAAAGCCCATCCAAAGCCCCTCCTAAGAGCCTTCTGTAGCCCTTCCGAATCCTCACAGAACCCGTATCAAACCCTAAACCCTGAACCCTAAATGGTAACCCGTATGGAACCGTTGGAGTCACCAGTTATGGAAAGCTAGAGTTCTGAAAGCCTCAGAATAGAAGTGTAAAAGCCTTACAAAAGCCGTATAAAGCCCTTATGCACGTTACAGAACGAATCCAAGGAATGGCCTTACAAGCCCCAGATAATCCTTATAACACGGCTCGAACAAACTTCATAATTCCCTTATCAGCTCTTCTCGAACCTTTATAGAACCGTTTCTCGGAACCCGTATAGAACCGTTAGCTATGAAAACGCTCACGACGCCCCACAGAGCAGGTCATCGCTAAACCCCTGAACCCGTAAAGCGCTAAACCCTAAACCCAAA
>CAJNJA010007266.1:0-16268 GCA_905231915.1 Symbiodinium necroappetens
TATGTAGGGCTTAGGGTTTTGGGGTTTTGGGGTTTTGGGGTTTTGGGTTTTGGTGTTTAGGGTTTTGGGGTGTTGGGGTTTAGGGTTTTGGGGTTTAGGGTTTAGGATTTTGGGGTTTAGGGTTTAGGGTTCTAGGGTGTAGGGTCTATAGGGCCTCAGGGTTCCTTACAGGGTACTATAATATAAGAAGGGTTCCTTTAAAGGGATCTACAAGGTTTACAGGGTGTAGGCTTTAGGGCTTTAGGGCTGAGGGTTTAGTGTTTTAGGGTTCAGGATGTAGGGGTTGGGCTTTAGAGCTTTAGTGTTTAGCGGATTAGTTTTGCTCCTCTTGCGAAGTAAAAGGCTTATCGTGTCAGCTTACTCGTTTGAGAGTCCGGCTTTTTGAACTCTTGTCGCGTGTTGAGGGTTGGGATTCAGACTGGTGGACCCTGAAACTAAACTCATCTGCATGACCGACGGCGTAAGCCACGCCTACACCAGTAGGGGTCGAAGCTTGCTTGAGGTTTCTTGCGTATCGGAGGCCTCAACTCCAAAGGACCCTAAACCCTCAACCTAAAGCCAAAACTCAAAACCCTAAGCCCTCAATCCAAACCACCCCAAAACCTATGCTTAAACCTGAAACCTAAGCCTCAAACCCTCCAACCCCAAACCACAAAGCCAAGGCTTCGCATCTTTTGGAACACCACAAGCCTATGACTTCGAGACAACTCCGGCAGTTCGCTCAGGCCTAAAGCCGTGAGCGTTTCAATTTTTTTTTGCGAAACTGATCATTCTCACAACAAATCTTAATGCTAATATTGGTTCTTGGTATTAGTAGTAGTATTATCAATACTACTGTTGGTAATATTGTTGCTTTTATTTCTTCCTCCTGTTATTAAACTATATTCTGTTTAAAGAAGTTGGGGTTGAGGGTTTAGGTTTTGGCTTCCGTTGGTGATCGCGCCTAGAAGATCAGACATTGCCCCAATTCTTGCGGAGCTCTTGTTTTAAAGCTAGTTCCATGTAGGAGTGCAGGCGTGCAGCTAGACAGCAGAACGGTGAAACTTCAAACACCCTGTGCTCAACAAACCTTCAAAGCCCTGCTTCCTGGAGACTCCAACAGCGCTCATCTAGAGCCTCCGTTGTAGATCTTACGGTTGGGTCATCTTGTTTCTACTATAGCGATGTTGTACTCTCCTGGCCATAAACTTGGCTAATTTATCGAAAAGGTTCAAGATGCAGGGCATACACAAGATATACATGCAAGGAACAAAAGACTCGTAAATGTAAGCATCTGCACACAATTTATGTATATATATATACATACAATATATATCTATATATATATACACATACATACACATATATACCATATATATATACATATATATATATATATGTATGTACATGTTTCCAGCAGCTAATGGTGCAACCCGAGGGTGATGGCCTGCACGGCTCCACCTCCCTTCAGGTAAGTGGCAGTTGCACCTCCGGGCTTGCGTTCAGGACTTGGTCGGGTTTAGGGTTTAGGGTTTAGGCATTCTACGGATTTATTTGCTGCCTTCCCCTGATTTAATGTTGCACATCAGGCAACCCTCGTACAAGTCTCGAAGTACCCTGCACACTGGAACTCCACCTCCCTGCAAACTCCCAAGTACGCACACGCATAGATGCTCTCGACACGAACAGTGAACTGAGCACCGCTTAAACGGAACCGCAAAGGCCGGAATCATGAGTGCAGAAGAACTACCACCTGCACCCAGAACCCGAGACCGCAAACCCTCAACCCTAAACCCCATGAGAACAGAACCAGACCGCCCATCCTAGACTCTCACCGGGAGAGGCTACACGCCGGAGTTTTCACTCTCCGAAATGGGACGTGAAGAGCCTCGGCTTAGGGTATTTTAGGGGCCTTACTAGTTGGACTAGGTGTCTTTAACAGGGTTCATTGAAAGGTTCCATGTTTACTTTGTGTAGGGTAATAATTTGAATGGGTTTGACATACTGATTGGCTATGACAGAAGCCTATGGAAAAAGACTGGAGAGTATTTTCGGCTCATTGCTTCAACCTACCCACATTCCACTCAGTGCCGAGAGTTGCGAAAGGTGTCCGGGACCAGATTTAGGCCTGACATCACCCGATTCTCCTCCTGCGTAAAGAAGAAAACGGAAACGATTTTCCTCCTGAGTAAAGAAGAAAACGGAAATCTCTAGACTCTAGAGCTAGTGCCGCTATGCCAAATCAGGGAGCGAGCGCCGCTCTCACTGTTCAGTAAGTTCTGCAAAAGTGCTCGTGTTTCACCTGGCATCTCCACACATAGGGCGGGCGCAACTCGTCCTCGACAGGGAACTCGACGCTGCTTGGGCCAGCCACCTTTGTCAGCCCTGCTCGGACTGCTGCCTCTGCAGCCACAACTGTGCCAGCAACTCTTGTTTTCAGGAGCTCTACCCGCCGGCACCGTCGGGCGAGAGAAAGACAGCCCCGGCACCACGGGCATGGAACTGGAGCACCAGTTGTCTATACAGAAGTACGTGAGCTCAGCTGTACAGTAGGTGCATGAGCTCGAGATCCGCCCATTCACAGCTGCAGCGCATACTTCCTTCCCAGACATCCTCAAGTGTACCCCAAAACAGGACCTGCCCGCCCGCAAACCCCCCCCCCTTAACAAAAGAAAATTCCAAAACCCAATGCCCTTAACCCCAAAAATGAAACTCAAAACCCTAAACTGCTGTAACTTATCATTTAAAAACCACCCTAGACCGTCTCGGCTTAGATAACGCATGGCTTCGGCAGGCTAGGGACTCGGGTGGAAGCCAGGTCGTGGGGCTCCTGCTAAGGTTTAGGGTTTAGGTTTTGGGGGGTTTTAGGGTAGCTACACTAGAAGCCCACAAGTTGGAAACTTAACAGCCTCAATCCTCCAAAGACATGTACAGGCAGTCCCAGCACAAATTGTCCATAATCCGGTTTCCACCTATGTGGGGTTTAGTCTACACTCAACCTTAACCCCAAACAAACTACCCTTTCGAGGACTTGTATAGGGAAAGTTTGATACGGATCCCCAAAAAGGTAGGCTTTAAATGATCCGGGTACACCCCACAGCCCTCAATGAAAGGAGTCGGGCTTTCGCCATACAAGACTAATTACATGGGTACTGTAAGGGGTGACTGGTACCATTTACTCAAACCTCCATATTATCAGGTTCGGGAGCTGCCCTATAATTAAGGGCCCATAAACTACTATTCTATGGGGCTTGGGGCTACAAGTAGGGCTTTGGGCTTTCGGCTTGGGGTTTTCCGAGTTTTGGGTTCCGAGTAGAGTTCCCGTGGACGGGGATCGCCGGTAACCCAAAACAGCACCCAAAAAGCCCGACAACCTTTGAATAATTTGCCTTATTGATATCTCAGGAATATACTTTCCATCAATCTGAAGCCCTGCTTGATTTCAGGTAAACTGCCCAAGCCAGGGGTGTCGGGCTCTCTGGTTTAGGGTTTAGGGCCGGAAAGCCCAAACCCATCTTGAAAGGCGAGCTTGTGGCCTTTGATAGCGCCGCAGGCGGTGTGCCCGAGCCTCAGTTGCCCAGACTCCCTGGGAGGATCCAGAAAGTAGAGCCCCTTTATTGGGAGCCCATGCTACCGAAGGGTACTTTATAGAAACCCCCTGAAAGGATCTACTTTTGGGATCCTCCCTGGGGTCTGGGTGTGCATTCAGGAACAGCAAAGTCATGGTTCGATAAGGTTCTCACAAGGATTTTTACCAGTCCCTATAAGGGCCCAAGTACCCAAATAGGCCCAAATAGTATATACTTCGGCCTTAACGTAATTCCTTTATAGCTTCTTTGGGGCCAAAGTATATATATATATAGAAATATAGATTTGGGTACATGGACCCTTATATACAGTAGGGAGTGTGCCTGCGAGAGTTCTTTGCAAGTGCTGTTCAGATTTTTGGGTCTATGGGTCTGCGGCTGTCGCTGGCTCCTGCTCGCAGCTAGGAAATGGGGCCAGCCCAAGCCGAATAGGCCAAGATTGTGAGCTTAACGGCTTAGGGTTTACGGCAGTGTGGGGTCTATTCGGGGCTTTATCTTTACATGTGTAGGCTCATTTTGGGCAACTCAACGACTCCCCCATACCTAAACCGACTCGCATATGGGGAGTATATGCACTCTAAGCTTCTCGGATACGTACAAGTAAGGTTTAAGTGCCAGGTTACTTTAAGCCAAGAGCCATCTTGCCTCTAGCCGATCTTGCACTTAGCTTACATGGGGGCCGTAACAATTAGAATAGGGTTTCGGGGGGTGGTGTAGTTTAGTAATAATCAGAAGACCTATGGACCTAAGGGCTACGATTGGTACTGTTCCAACTTCTCGAGGCTTCTATGTAGCCTGGGTGTAGCTCTAAAACCCTAAACCGTAACTAGGGCTCAGCTCTCGAGATCGCATCAGCAGAGTTCCAAAATGGAGCCCATTCTCACGGAAACACCTTGGTAGTTCTCTAAATTAGGGTCCCTTTCAGGGTCCTTTTTATAAGGGTGCCGTACTATATTGGGGACCCAAAAAGGAACCCTACTTTAGAGAACTACCCACATCGATCCAGAACCCAAGGCCACCAGCAAAGACGATCTTCTCAGACAGGAGCCAAGACAGAGAGGACAGCGAAGAGCACCGACTTCAGAACTCTCAACCTTCACGAACTCTCCCCAGAACCCCAGTGACCCACAAAATATGGTAGGGTTTTGGGTTTAGGGTTTAGGGGTTAGGCAAGCCCAGCGCGGCTCTACAAAATATGGTAGGAGTATGAGCAGAGCGTAAAGAACACCCGCACAAGGCCGGGTCACACGAGCACGAGTCGCGTCTTGAGCGCGGCAGTGCCTTTCGGTGCTTTACTAAGGGCCGCTTTGCAGCGTTTTTTTTTTTGGGGGGGGTCTCACATGAGCACAGCATCGAGACATCAAGTGAAGCAAAACAGTGACACAAACCGTATGTAACAGTCGGAAAAAAGCATGAAATATCCGTCGTGAACTCCAGACGGAAAGCGTGCCAGCTGGAAGCCAGTAGAGCCCCATAAACTTTCTTGTTGGCGACCCTCTTTGACAAAAAACATAGACTCGGGACCGAAGCCCCCTGTTTCCTGATAGAAACCAACCAACCATGCAATTGACGGGGTAAGTGCCCTTCGTTCTCAAATCTTACCATACTGCAGCTATAGCAAGGAGCACTTAAGCAATAATATTGGAAATTATTTAGGCCCCTACATCACTTAGAATCCGGCTTCGTTCTGGCAGCAAATTTACAGCAGTATGAGATCGAGACTATTAGGGTAGTTTTCTAAATCAGGGTCCCTTTTTAGGTCCCCAATATAGTACGGCACCCTTATAAAGAGGACCCTAAACGGGAACCTATTTTAGAAAACTACTATTAGAGAACAAGGTTCGAAATCTTCGGGTCCCGGCATTCACGGGTTTTGGGTGCAGGGTTTAGGGCTAACGGGTTACAGGTTGCTAGGATACGACGCACATCCGAGCAGGCTGACGGCCAAACGTTGCGAAAGCTTCGAGACTCCAAACTCCTCTGAACTACACTTTTCCATGTTGAAGATCTGCGAAAACCTAACAAATGTTTCCTTTACTTCAGGGTCCTTCTTGTGGACCTCTGCTAGTATTGAAGTAGCTTTGCTGTTTAATTATTCAGTTGAAAGACCCTAAGCCCTACACCCTAAGAAATCGGCTGCCGGGATGCAAAACTCGAGGCTGCCCACGATGCTTCCCCTCGCTTGGGTCACGGTGTTTCCTGCCTGCATGATGCACAGGGCTTCGGTTTTTGGGTTCTTGTGTCCATGTGATTGCTACTGCTTCGATTTCTGCGATTCTGGTCAGTGCTGCATTGGCGTGAATTCCAACTTCCTTCTTCCAGCCTGTACACTAAACCCTTGACTGAGGACCTTATACTTCAAGATTTGTGGACTCACCACATTCAAGACCTCTCAATGTTTTTGGCCGGGCAATCCAGCATTTCGGAATTGAATATTTCGGATCTAAGACATCAGGAACAAACGCCTTATTTTTTGCTGTTGTTATCATGCGCGGAGTCCTGCTATCTATCTAAGAATCTATCTATCTCTCTGTCTGTCCGCCCGTCCACCTGTCTATCTGTCTGTCTGTCTGTCTGGCTGGCTGGCTGGCTGGCTATCTATTCATCTGCCTATCTATCTATTTAGCTGTCTACCTGCCTGTCTATTTAACTACCTGTCTGTCCATCTCTCTCTCTCTGTCTCGCTGACTCTCTCTCTCTCTCTCTCTGTCTTTCTCTCTCTCCCTCTCTCACGCTCTCTGTCTCTCTCCCTCCCTCTCTCTCTCCCTCTCTTTCTGTCTCTCTCTCTCTCTCTCTCTCTCTCTCTCTTTCACATCTATCCTACCTACCTACCTACCTACCTACCTACCTACCTACCTACCTACCGATCTACCTGCCTATGCACCAATCAATCTGCCTGTCTGTCTATCTATCTAGCTATCTATCTAAACTAGAGACCTACCTCCCTGTAATCATCATGCACTACTTCGTGTGGTCCACTTGTTTGCTTTTATTCATTCAACCAGTCAGTCTGCCTTCCTTTTCGCTTCCGTTCAGTGCACTCTTTATTTGCAAGCATTGCAATCATTGTACTCCTTGCGTTCATTGTATTCATGCATCCATTCCGGTACTCATTCATTCGTTCACTCAGTCCGTCATCTGCAGCATCTGTCCATCGATTCATGAACCATTGGTTTCCGATCTCGTGTGTTTACTTTTGACTCCTTCACTCTTGCCGCACACATATCGTTGATTGCTGATGTCTCGTTACTGGTTGCAGGTGTCGTTAGACATCTGACTACGGTGAAGAAAGTCCATCGCAATCGACGAAGCCCTGCTCTCTCTCTCTCTCTCTCTGCAGATATTTACAGAAGTTGGATACATACATAACTTACATACATACATACATACATACATGCATACATACATGCATATGTACATATACATTACTATACGTACATGTACTACCATGCCTGCATTTCCCTCCAAACTATCAGCTCCACAAGCCACAAAAGCCGAAGTTTCGCACACAGTTTGCAAACAAGCTCCTTAAATTCGACCACGAAAAGTTCCACGCTCAAAAGCTGCAGTTTGTTCTTCGGGATCAGGTTCTCGGTGATTTGGGTGTCAGGATTTCGGTGTTTTGGTGTAGAGCTGCGAGGCATCAGGAGAGAAGCCAAGCTGCGTTTCGCATGACGAAGACATCGCCCGGCAGGACGTCGAACACCAGCTCCAGGGGGACCTCACTTAGCTTCAGAATTTGGGTTGATGCAGCTTTGTCCCTGCGTGTGGCTTGCTGGGCTTTGCGCAGGGCCAGGGGTTCTTTGTACACACTCTCTGGCACCATTGTACGGAGCTCAATGTGGCATCGAAGGCCTCGTCGCATTCGTGGACTATCTGGATTCCCACGAACCCTGAACAACCTAAAACCCCAAAGTCCTAACTGAAGATAGGAGGCTTCGTCATGAGACAGGAAGCCTCTTCCACCGAATGGCCTCCTAAGCCAAGCCAGAAACTCCTTGGTAAGTGATTAATGAAGGGGCCTTGATAATTAGCATAGGATTTTATAGAGCTCGTTTAAGGGGCTCCTTAAAGGGCTACGATAAGGGTTTAGGGTTTAGCGGCCGAAATAAGTAGAATGGGGTGTTGGGCTCCTTGATACTACTACTATAGAATTAATAAGGAACCCCCAACATAATATTGGTATTCATTAAGGCCCCTATATTCGTAGAGGTCCGGCTTGGTGCTTTCCTTTTATGGTTTATAAGGCTTAGGTGACAGAGGTGCTTCTATTTTCGTCGCCTTTCACATTAACTTCCAACAGCGACTGCACTATCACGTGCGAGAGATGACATACTCACCAAAATGTAAACACACAGAACTTACTGCACTACATAGCAAACTGACCATGCTGAAGAAGTACAAGCCAAACAGATCACGTCCGAAGGGCACGCGAGTCAGCACATCCGACAATGGCCTCAGTCGATGCGGAATTTCTGCTCTATAAGGGTGTGCAGGACTTGTACCAAAAGTGTGAGCTCCTGTGCACCTAGCCGGTGGATGCCTGTCTAGTAATATTTGCGGTATGTAGCAGTGTATGTGCATTATAATATCTGTCATGCACATCCAAATATGTGATCCTCTCACACACATGTACAATGTACATATACAAATATATATATATATATATATATATACATACATATATATATATATGTATATATATGCAGAAGCCTATGCTTTTTGTGTGCTCATGTAGGCCTATGCTGTTTGTACGTTCATGTAGAAGTATGATGTTGCTACTGACTTGCATGCTTGCTCGCCTACCTGCCCTGCGTGCCTGCGTGCTTGCTTGCTTGCTGCCCGCTTGCTTCCTTCCGGTTCCTTCCTTTCTTACTGAAGTACTTACTTACTTAATTAATTTACTTACTTACTTCTTTACTTACCTACATACTCCGGCAAACTTCTTGGGAAGCTGCGGACCAAAGGACATCGGTAGACCGACAGTAGCATGTGTGAGCACAGACGAACCTCCATGGTACAGGGCTTTATGGTTAAGGGTTTATGGTTAAGGGTTTAGGGTTTAGGGTTTAAGGGTTTAGGGTTCATGGTTTACGGCTGTGTCGGTTCAACTGGACTCGGTTCTTCTTTCCCAGGGACCACCTGTAAGGAGTGGTAGAGGACCACAGCAACACGGGCGAGACCCTAAACTCCGAGTTCAGCCTTTAGGGCTACGGGTTTAGGGCTTAGGTTTCAGGGTTTGGGGTCTTATGGCTGAGGTTTGGTCCAAGGTTGGAAAGCCCTCAAATGCAGGTCAACGCGTAAGCCCTAAGCTATGATGATTTGTTTACCGAGCTGTTTCAAAAAGGATTACTTCCAATACCTGTACCATTCCAGAAATGTTCATGCTGACAGGCTTCCGTGTGCGGTGCTTGGCCAATGGTCGCCAGGGCCTTTCCTTGCCGACGTTCAACTCTTCGGGCTCAGAGTCTTACGGTTTAGGGTTTAGGGATTAGGGTTCAGGGCTCCGGGTTTAGGGTTTAGGGTTCAGGGTTATCGTTCAGTTTAGGGTTTAGAGTTCGGGGTTTAGGGTTTAGAGTTCGGGGTTTAGGATTCAGGGTTTAGGGTTATATGCTTACGGGTGGAAGCTCGGACATCAATGCTTAGCCGATGCAGGAGAACAGGCTCGTATACACAGGCAGGCTTGCTAGGCAAACCCACCACCCCGAGGAGCAGAATCATGTCCATGGGCGTGGATCTATTCTTGCGAGCCTGCGCCTAGACACAAACGAATCTAAGAGGGTCCATCTGTGCTGCTATTGTGGGAAGGCGCTGAAAAACCATGCCTATTCTGAAGTTTTGGGACGTTGATACCGCCAGAGTCCCTAGATGGCTCGACTACAAGAGAAGCCCCGAACCCCGCTCTGGTCGTTGGAGCGAAGTCACGCATTTGCCCGTCAAACTTGCTGGCCAGGGTGTTGCCATGGGCGAAGCCTTGGGTGTTAATACAGTGCAGTGTCAAGGGCCTTAGTCATACCACTGTCGGTATCTGCCAGGTTCTTGGTATAGGGGCCTTGATCACTGCAGGGGCTCTAAGAAGCAGATATAGCTACTACTTATCCAGACGGCTATCGCAATCACTGCTTGGGCTCCGGGCGTTGAGGTGCGATCCTAAGGAAACCGTGTGAATTTCAATCCCGAACCTTCGAGGGGCTGGGGTCTGGGGCGTTGGGTGTGATCAACTTTGCATGACTGTTTTGGCTTCGGGGTCTAGGGTTTAGGGTTTAGCAACAGGGTTTAGGGTTTAGGGTGTAGGGTTTGGGTCAGGCATGCGTGACAGTAAATGGAATCAGCACCTCTCAACCCTAAACCCTAAACCCTAAACCCTAAACCTTAAACCAGGGTGACCTAGACCCTAACCACAAAGCCCTAAACTGCAAGCTTGGGCCCTCAACCACAACCCCGATCCCAACCACAGAATGGGTCATCCAAGACAAGGTGCTACCATCCAGGGCCTAAGAAAACTTGAAGACATAAGCTGGTCTGGTTTCAGGGTGTTCGAAGCCCTAAACCTGAAACAACCCTAAACCCTGAACCTTGAACCCCAATACCCTGAAGCTTCAACCCAAACCTCAAGCCCTAAACCCTGAACCTGCAACCCACAACTTTAAACCCAAAAGTCTAAACCTTGTACCTTGTAAAGCCTCAACCCGAAACCCCATATCCTCAGGTCTAAACCTTACACCTTAGACCTGAAACCTTGGGCGGCTATTGGGTTTTCACCACCATTCCCAAAGCCTTTTCCGGGAGTTGATGGCATTCACCCTTTTCCAACACCAACGACCCCCAATTGCTAAGGCCAGCAACCTCATCCTGCGCCCGTCGAAACTAAGACTAAACCAAGCACGATGGCTTCATTCCCTGAAGACGACTTCCGGGCAGAAAGCTCATGGAGGTTCTTTGATCCCAGAGGTCGAGGTTGAGGCTTCGGCTTCAGGCTTAGGGCCAGGGAATAATGGGAGATTAACACTTCAGTAGTGAATAGACTTATGATTTGAGTGCCTTGAGGTTCGGGAGCTTTTTAGAAGGTTGAATAATGGGAGATTAACACTTCAGTAGTTCATAGACTTACGTATGATTTGAGTGCCTTGTTGGATCTGAAATTCGCGCTTAGGAGCTTGGCGAGCTGAAGGTGATGAGAGCTACAACCGCTACCCTACACCCTGAAACCACCGAAACCCTAAACCACAAAACCCTTAAACCTCTAAGCCCGAAGCCCTATAACCTCTAAACCATTAAGTTCCGAAGCTTCAAAACCCAGATAGCCCCAGACCCAAAGCCAAGCGACGCTCATTGCCCTCCTTCATGATCTTCAGTGCGGCCTCTTAGCTTAACATGGTTCAGGGCTTACAGGATCAGGGAACTTACTGTAGTGAGTAGGCTCGGAGTTTGGCGGGTACCAAATAGGTCATCACTAAGCTTCGAAGATACTTTGTGTCATAAGTAAGGTTAGTTGTGAGCTATTACCTTAATAGTGACTCTATGACGCATACTGACAGTTACTATCCAAGAGGGTCCAATATGTACTGCTATTCCGGAATTGGGGTCCCCAAAACCTTGATTAGGATGGGTCTTTCAGGGCCTGCTCTCATAATGGTAGTGTATGTGGACCCTAAACCCTAAACCCTACAAGCCCTAAACCCTAAACCCCGAAACCCTAAACCCTAGACCCCACTACTCTGGGACCTTGTATATTATGTAGTAGCTTACGGTATCTTATAGACCCTACACCACTGGAGCTGAACTCGAATCTCACCATTGAACACTAAACCCACAGAGATTCGGTTGAAAGTTGAATCCCCGAAAGGTGGAACATGGATTTAGAATGATTAGTGCTGGGCTCCGCTATACTTTACTTTGAGGGCATGAGGATATTGATGCTCCAACCTTAAGGTTTCGAGTTTAGGATTTACGGCCAATTTAGGGTTTAGGGTGGACTCCGAAGACCTTAAACTGGCCTAAAGCCCTAAAGCCCTAAAACCCTAAGCCCTAAAACCCAAAACCCTAAATCCCTAAACCCTAAATCCCAAACCCTTAACCCGAAAGCTTACGGGGCTGATACGTGAAGGCTCTCGGGTGGTTTAGGGTTGACTTTCGGGGTTAGGTTTCAGAGTTTAGGGTGTAGTTTGGGGTTTAGGGCTGAGAGTTTATTGGTCTAGTTTTTACGGCTGAGAGTTTGTGGGTTAGGTTCGGGGTTTAGGGCTGAGAGTTCAATTATTGGTCTAGTTTGTGGTTTACGGCTGAGAGGTTATGGGTTAGGTTCGGGGTTTAGGGCTGAGAGTTTATGCGTTAGGCTTGGGGTTTAGGGCTGAGAGTTTATGGGTTAGGTTCGGGGTTTAGGGCTGAGAGTTTATGGGTTGGAGTTTGGAGTTTAGTTTAGGGTTTAGGTTTGAGGGTTTCAGGAACATGCCGTATATGGCTTTTAGGCCATCTTAGTTTCAGCCTCCGGCTACTTATAACAGGAACCCGAAGCTCCGCACCCGGAGCTGTCTCAAGAGCTTGAACCCCAACAGTTCGCATCCTGCGCCTGTTTTGAGTTTCGGGTTTAGGCTTTAGGCCTGAGCATTGGGGGTTTAGGGTTCAGGGTTTAGAAATCCACCAAGCCCTGCCAAAGCCCGAAAGCACCAAACTAAGGCACCAACAAATCCTTTAAACCTCCCATAAGCACCCAAACAACTTTGAAAAAGCCTTCCCCAAATCCCTAAATAAAACTAGGACATCCATCCCCTTGACCTCCCCAAACCGCCAACCTTAAACCATAAAAAAGAAAAAAATCAGATCTGGAGGGGCCCCCCCCTAAACAAAAACAACATGGCACAATCCCCTCGTCCGCCTCCGGGGCCATCGGGGGGTCCTTTACAGGAATTCCCACACTATCGCGCTGGGTAGCTCTCTAAATTAGGGTCCCATTTTGGGTCCTCTTTAGAAAGGTGCCGGACTTTTTATTTGGGGGAACCTGAGAAGGGACCCTAGCGAGGTTGAGGCGTTTCGGGACACCTAAACTCTAAACTCTAAACACTACTTCGCCTTTTAACCCTAGAAGCCCTAGGGTCCCTGCAATTAGACCCTAAAGCCTTGGGTGTTGTTGCTTTGTGCGGGCATTCTCCGGCGTCGGGCATTGAGAGTTGAGCATTCCCGCTGAGAGCTTTGAGACCTACGTTGATTTAGTGCCCACAGTATTATAATGCTTCGTGGCTATGGGCTTGCAGCTTTTGCGCGTTGTCAGCCTGTTTGGGCTTAGAATAGTGAAGGCTTAGGGTTTCATGAATTCCGGTGCTGATGGCGGCTGTAGTGGTTAAGGCTAACAGCTTCAGGCTGCGTATCTTCAGTGGCTTCAGGGATTGAAACTGCAGGAGTTAGAATTCGCCAAGGGGCTGCTGAGATTCTGGGTATCATCCCTAAACTTTAATTTAAACCCTAAACCCTAAAATCCCTAAACCCTAAAAACCCTAAACCCTAAACCCTAAAACGGGTCTGCGTCGGCCCTGGCCCTCTACGTTCGGGTTTAGGGCTTGAGAGTTTAGGGTTTAGGGTTTTAGGGTCTAGGGCTAGGGTTTAGGGCTTAGGGTTTTAGGGTTTAGGGCTAGGGTTCAGGGTTTTGGGTTTCCGTTGTTTGAAGATGCATCGCTGGTCCCCTGCCAACGAAACTTCTGGGTGTGTCAAAGTCATCCAATGGTGGCTGTTTGGTCGCGCAGGACAAGCATTGCAGGCCTACGGGGCATATCGGATTGCTTGTCGCGAAGTGCGGCAAAAGTTCGGGTAAGTCCATGAGTCTTGTCCTTGCATCTCCGGTCGGTTGCCTCGCAGTGCTGAAATGATGGTTACTGCAACCCTAAACCCTGAACCCTGACCGGCGCAAGGTTTTGCAGATGTACTTCAGGCCCCTACAACCCCAAGGCCCTGAGGGTCTACGTGCTCTTAGCTAAGGGGCCCAGAAGGGCTCCTCTAAGGGATCCATATGGGTGCTATAGGTTTATAGGGAAGAAGGGTCCACGTACCCATGAATTCATGAATGCCTTGTGCTCAATCATGCGTATACACCCCTAAACCCTAAACCCCTAAACCCTAAACCCTAAACCCAGTGGCCTTAAAGTGGTCCCTATATAGGCACTTTAAGACCGAAGCATGTGCTAGTTGGAAACCTGGACGATCTGGGAAACGCACATGTCGGATTCGGAAGTAGCTTATGTAGCTGCGATTACAGGCTTCAGGAGTTTAGGGTTTAGGGTTGCGAAGCCTAGAACTCCAATCCCTTAAACGCTAAACCTTGTAAACCCTATCGAGCATCCCTGAGAAAGGAGGTTAGAGACAAGCGCCAAGGCCTCCAAGAAGTCCTTCCAGAAATCCTAAGTATACCTATAGTCTCCATTGTAGTTCCTTTTTTTGGTTTAACCAAATCTATATTAAGGATCCTAAAAGGTAACCCCAAAAGGGAACTACAATGGAGACTATAGGTAGAACTCTTTCGAGGAACCCTTTAAGACCTCTCAGGGAATGCTTGCAACACCCCTTCAGACTTCAAAAAGCAAACTGAATAAGCCCTTTAAGAGGGTTTTAGGGTCTACAGGGTTTAGGGCCCAAGCCCGAAACTCTAGATGCTTTCGCCTGAACCCTAGACTTCTGGACCACTTCCAAGGGTAAACTGCACCTGTAGACTCCTTTTGAAGGCTCAGGGTATTTAGTATTGAGGGACCGTTTTGCGATCCCGTTCTAGAGCCTCGGGGGGGTTTAGGGTTTAGAGCTTCGGGGTTTATGACCCTACGCACTAGAGTCTGAACCCTAACTCTACGGCTTAGGGATTCCGTTTCAGGGGGTTCTATAGGCCCTAAACCCTAAACCTAAACCCTAAACCTAAACCCTAAACCTAGGGCTTTCAGGTTTAAGGATCCCGGGGGGGCTTTCAAAGATCCGGCTCTCAGGCCCCCCCCTAAACCCAAAACCCAAAACCCTGAGCCCTAAACCCTAAACCCCTAAACCCCTAAACCCTCAACCCCTAAACCCTAAACCCAAAACCCCCTCTCCTGCGGCGTCCGCACGGACGCGCGGCCCAAAGCCACGTCCATGGAGGGAGGCAAGTTGGATTTTGAAGCGGCCAGGAGAGCCTTTGTATAGGGTTTATAGGGTTTAGGGTTTATAGGGTTTAGGGTTTAGGGTTTAGGGTTTAGGGTTTAGGGGTGTAGCGGTTGAGGCCAGGAGAGCCTTTGTATAGGGTTTAGGGTTAAGGGTTTAGGGGTGTAGCAGTTGAAGGGTTTCGGGATTTAGGGGTTTTTATAGGGATTTGGGGGGTTTAGGGGCTTAACGTTTAGGGTTTCGGGGTTTAAATCTATGCAAGCAGTTCTGCAGACTTCAGGAGTTTTAGGGGTTTGAGGTTTAGCGGCTTAGGAGCTTAAAGTTTAGGGGTTTGGGGCTGGGGGTGTTTTCGGGCCTATGGGCGAAAAGAAGGGTCAAGGGGGGCTTGCGTTTTTTGTTCTGGGGGACATAGGGTGTTTACTGGGATGTTTGATGAAGGAAGTTTGCCTATAGGGTTTCGAACTGGAGTGACAAGGGGTTCAAAGGCTTCTTCCTGAATTGGTCAAGATGGTGTTGGTGTTGGTGTGTCTGTGTGTGTCAGTGTTTACCGGGTTTAGGTGTTTAGGGTTTAAAGTTTTGGGGTTAGGGTCGGTTCGAGAAGGGCTCTATGAGCGGTTTAGGGTTTAGGACGTTCGACACATCCCCGCCGCCTCGACTGCTGCTTCAGTTTTCACCACGCTTCTATAAACACGCCGCTTGATACTATTGATGATGCAATCGAACATACCTTAACCCACCAAAACCTACCTTTTTGTAGGTCCTTTTTTCTGAACCCTAATATTGAGTTCATGGGGGGACCCATAAAGAAGAAGGCTTTGGTTGGTTCAGGTATGCTTTCCTTGATCTGCAGGCATCCCTTCCAGTTTAGCAGTATAGCCACGATACTTAAGGTTTAGGGCTTACGGTTCAGGGTTTAGGGTTTATGGTTTTTGTGTACAGCGTCTCTGTTTCAGCCGCGCAATCGCTTGCCGAGTCTGCTGTCAGTAGCATCATTCATAACACTGCTGATACTCGCGGTTTAAGTGTATATGGCAAAGCCTGTTGAAGGCCTGTTTATGATTCTAACATGGCCTCTCCGAGTCCTGCAGAACCAACAACGACTGCTTCCAAGCTCATGTACTAAGTAGTAACTGCTACTATAGGAGCCTCTATCAATCATTATTAATTGTTCAGGCTTCTATATATCCGGGTAAACCCTAAACCGCCTACCCTGCACGCTAAATCCCACACCATCCTGCGCCCTAAACCCTACACCCTGGCCCTGCAGCATCCTAAACCCTAAATTAAACCCCTAAACCCTCCTACACCTCCCTAAACCCCTAACTTAAACCTCCTCAACCCCCGAAGCCCCCTACACCCCAAACCTTAAACCGCTAAATCCCTATAAACCGTAACCCCCCTACGCCCCCTACACCCCTAAACCCCCTTAAACCCCGTACACACCTGCACCCTAAACCCCTAAACCCCCAAACCCCTAAACCCCCAGACCCTAAAGCCCTAGTGAACCCCCTTAACCCCCCTACGCCCTTAAACCTCCTGAACCTCCTACACCCCTAAACCCCTACCCAGAGAACCCAATACCCTTTACTTAAG
>CAJNJA010007267.1:0-16268 GCA_905231915.1 Symbiodinium necroappetens
ACCCTAAAAGCCCAAAACCCCTAAACTCTAACTTAAACTCCCTGAGCCTTCAGGAGCCAAGGGGCCCGAGGCTTCCAAGAGAAGCCCCGCACTCCGCCCTCGCGCTTGGGACGCGCCATGAGCCTCGGAAGAGCTCTCAGAAGACAGAAGATCCCTGGGGTGGGGGCTGGGCTCTTTAAGGCTTCGGGAATTGAAGGGCTAGGGCTTTAGGGATCTAGGAGGATTTTTTTTTTTTTGGGGGGGGGGAGGCTTAGGCTTTTAGGGTTTAGGGCTACACTTTGGGGCTTGGGGTTGTGTTCGTTTTAAGCTGTAATTTTTTCTATCTGCGATCGTGGATCATTCTGCATGCTTGCCCACACTCGGGGCAGGTAGGGTGGATGTAAAGTGAGAAGGTTTAGGGATGTCTAGCATGCTTAGAGTTTAAGCCATGTTTTGTGCTTCAGGGCTTAGGGTTTGCGGATTTCTGGAAGAATTTGTGCTTACAGGGTGGCTTGGGGCTTTGGGGCTGGCGTTCTCTCCAACTAGGAGAGCATTCGATGTAACTACCGCGGGTCTTTACTTTGGGAAGTGTGCGTGTGTGGGTGGGTGTCTGTATGTGAGTATATCTATATGTATATATATATACAGATAGTATGATAGATAGGTATCTATGTATGTATATAATTACTGTACATACAATTCTGGCTTGACATGGTTTTCCGATGCAAAACGAGGGTCGGTAGTTCGTGAGGACCATATACATACACATATACATGTATACACACATACATACATATACACTTATGTAAGCGAGCCGGCAGGTTTTCAAGCTTCTATGTCATAGGCATAATACAGAGCGAGGCTTCTATACGACTGCGGGTCGTGCTTGTCCGGCTTAGGAGTGGATTTTAGGGCGCTGATAGCCCCACAAGGCGGCAAGTGATGCCTACTTCGGTGTGTGAAAGCTACCTGCATAAATGGTGCCTGCCCAGGGGTGCGGAGCGTCCGGGTCACATGAAGCTTGTACTCAAAAGGTTACAGTTTGAGGGCTCGGGGCTTGTGAGTTCAAGCCTGCAGGGGCCTTGTGACTTGTGATGTGCACTTCTGCATTCCTGACTGCGGGTCTCCGGATTTTATAGGCTCAAGGCATTGAAACTTTCAAGTTTCTTGGCTAAAGAGCTTTCGCGTCGATATGAAGGGCAGTACCCGTATAAAGACACGTAGGCTGGGAGTTGAGGCTGCGTAAGTGAGTCTTCGGGATGCGAGCTTGGGCTTTCCGAGCGGCGCCTCCTACCCAGGCAGTAAGCCTAAACATAAACCCTGAAATAACTATAGTCTGACTATGTTACCCGAAGGGATAGACTTTGGAAGTATTCAGGCTAACATATTTCCAGCGCGAATCATCGTTTTTCCGGCTTCCAACTTCTTAGGGGTTTAGGCTGGAACCAAAAGCCTCAGATCCTAGGCTCTAACTCAAGCTCTAGCAGCTTTGAGGGTGTGGAACTTCCGGTAGCCGGAACTCCCCAAATTCTAAACCCTGAACCCCTTTTCGGTGTTCAGGCCTTCTGGCTAGGCCTGAAACCCTGAAGGCCGAACCTCATTCCCTTTAGGGTCCCCGTCGGCAAGTTTTTTGTCTTGTAAGATTCTTGCATCGCAGCCGACGGGTGACTTTGGCCAGGACAGTATAATAAATAGAAATAAACATGGAAATGATAGTAATAACAGTCGTATTAAATGATAGTAATACTGGTTGTAAGAGTAAGGGGTTGAGGTTAGATTGAGGGCATAGTTGGGCTCACTCTCCCACACCTTGCGCCGTTCGACTCCTCTGAAGTCTCGGAACCATCTTCCCGCGATTTAGGAGTCCTTAAGCTGGTCCGGGGGGGTGAGGGTTTAGGGTTTAGTGAGGCTGGGTTAGGGTTTAGGCTTTATAGCATCCCACACTGTCACACCCGAACAAACAAAAATGATTAACGGCGCCAACAATTATTCCGACCTTCCATGGTGCGAGTAGGAGAAGGCATATGGAGACCGTGGGCGATAGCAAAACTCAACAGCTGTCACCAAAAACCTACGAACAACTCCAAGATCAGGATCTACACCTTGATAAGCCATGAACCCTCACACCTGAATCCCACGCCCAAAATCTCCACGAAGATTGAATCAACGGCAGGTTTCAAGCCAAGGGGCCAGCAGACAAGACCACCGTTCGCCCGAGCGTGAACGATGCTTAGGATGTCTGATCTCACTTCCGCCCCTTGTGCTTGAGGCCTTTCCGGTGAAGACTCCTATAGGGTCCCTGTTGTTGTTGAGGTTTCGGGTTTGGGCCCATGCCTGCAGGGTCTAGGGCTGAAGCGCTCGAATGTCGAGTTCAAGCTTTGATGGCTTAGGATTTGAACTTCCAATTCGCTGGCTTCAGGGGCTTACCGCGGAACTGCTAGTCACCAGATGATAGTGCTGGTTACTACCGTGTTGGCGGGCATGGTAGTAATAACCTACTGACAGCTATAAACGGCTAGAGAGCGGTTTGGGTAGATTGAGGGTCATTGAAGCTGCTGCCGCTGCAGGGCAGGTATCCACACTGAGCTCGGCTGGAACGCGGCTTTCCCAGGCCATGATTGGAAACAACGCACCTTTTATAGATCGAGATTTCCACTTGAATTACTGAGCTCCCGTAGGCAGGAAAGACGACGTGGATTCCCAGGTCCCGAGACATGAGCGTTGTCATGTCTACCGGGCCCAGCCAAACCATGAACACACTCTGTGAATTTCAATTCCATCGTGTGATGCTGCATCTTTTTAAAGACTGACAACCCAAGCTCCACCTGTAGTCGCAACCGCTGATACATCAGTAATGGATACAATTACAAAGCTCCGACACCTAAGATTACCACCAAGTGCTTGCAATGATGAGGGGGAGCCATACACAATAGGGCTCTAAACTATTCGTCGAAATATCTACTGATAGTAGCCTCTTGTTGTCCCCGGATACCAATTATGTCGTGTTATACGATAATGTACGATAACGCTCTACTTCAGTCCGCAAGGCAACAATACTCTGTTAGGCCGAACTGGGTTCCAAAAGGGTTGCCATGGCTCTGTCGGGCAAGGCCTTGACAAGGAGTCGAAAGGGTGTCTACAAGGGCTTTTGACGATTCAAGGGCTATCTATAGGCCCCTGCAGGGTGCTCTAGCAAGCTATACGGGTGCCACAACAGGGTTCAAGATGGAGGACGCAAGTTTTCACCGAAGATCCTGCGCAGTATGTTTATAAAGGGAGAGGCAAATCGCGACAAGAGCAAATAATCAACTGAGCCCCAAAAACTTGTCTGTGGACCCCTGGTTGATAAAAACCGCTTCCCTCGATACTGACTATCATGTGGACCGAAGTAATGAGACCGTTTGAGCAAGGGGTGTATCTGCATGAAACTAACTCTCAGGTTTAGGATTTCAACCCCTTCATCTGAAGATTCCCAATTCTCAAAGCCTCGCTACACGCCAAGAATGTAGAGGTCTGACTTCGTTCGAGTATTGTCATGTGCACTTTAATCTTTAGTCCCCCCGAGCCCTTTTTCACGGCCCACCCCTACAAGGATCCGAGCCAGAGGCTTGCCTGAGGCAGTCAGCAAAATTATATTAACGTGTGTTTTTTGCTGTTTTTCGTGGGCCCTTTTTTCTATGCTGCAAGTGCAGGGTTTAGGGTCTGATGACAAGCTCGGAAACCCTGCATAATTCGGACAACGCAAGACTGTAAGCCCCTGAAGGATAGGTATGGGTAGGTAGGTAGGTAGGCATAGGTAGGCAGGTGCATAGGTAGTCTTCTCATCACCAGCCTTTGGATCAGCTTGCCCGTCCAGCAACTTCATAACCTCAGAGATAGGTTCAGGGTTTATCTTGAACTACCAAGACCTACTTTTCTCTAGTGTCCCTAGACATTCTAAATTCGGGTTCATAATATCTTACCCACCATAAAGTACGTTATGGTATGGTTGATGATATACATCCTGCATTACCTTAAGGCCTTAAGGACCCCAATCTAAGGGAATTATCGTCCATTCCTTACTATGGGTAGTGCAGGATTTGGCCCCGCAGGGCTTCAGCTAAGGCTCCCGGGCTTCAGGGCGTAGGGTGCTTTTTTTGCAGGCTCCACGTAACAATATACTATATAGGCATAAACAATAAACCCTAAGACCCTAAAACCTAAACCCTATATATTATATAGGGTTTAGGCTTTAGGGTCTTAGGGCTTATTGTTTATGTATTTTTGGATCTTTAAGGGGTTCTCCTGTCTAGGAACTATTTTACGAGGTCGATGGAAAGCGTTTCCTCACTGAAATCCGTGACCCGAACCCTCAGTAGAAGTTCAACGCGGGCTCAGCGACCGACATCCCAAAGACCCGCAAAGCCCTAACTCATCCAAGCCGGGCAAGGCAGAGTTCTGTGAAGTGTTCTATTATAGGGGTTACTGTGCTGGTCGTAAGAAGGATTGGGGTAGAGGCCCGAATAATTCGAACAAGCTGCTGGGCTAGAAAACGGACAATATTATTTCAATAGGGAATCCTACAGAATACCATGGATTCTTCAGGCCCTATATTGGATCACAAAGACGTCTACCCCAGCCATCTCGACCGTACGTCTTATGAACCCGAAACTTGGCCCTAAACCGCCAGACGAGCCTGAAACGCTTCGAAAAGCTTTTTCTCAGATTTCCCTGAGCACTCCAGCCGTTTCGGAGTGGCCATTGAAGACTGCGTGGTGGAGTGCCGTCCTTTTTAATTTTTGACTTCAGGAAGTACCCGTCAACCAGCACTATAACGACCACTCGACAGAAGAGAAGTAGAACAGTAGAACAATCGGACTACTGAAACTAAATGAAAGCTCTTTCCGTGTGCAACAGCGAGCGAGAGAGAGAGAGAGAGAGAGAGAGAGAGAGAGAGAGAGAGAGGGAGAGCAGCTAAGCAGCTGTTCCTAGCATGACCGTTGCGACGATGATGACGGTCATGGAGATGATGGCCACGTCGTTAAGTTTGGTCATGGTCACCGATCTTCCTCCCTCTCTATCCCCCTCCAGCTGTCATCATCTTGGTCATCATACATCTTCTTATCGATACTTGGAGCTTCAGGGTGACGGCCTATGTTGCGAAGTTGGGATTTGCGGTTTGGTATGTTTAGGGCTTGAGGGATTTTCAGGAATCTTGGGGAGGGACCGGCGGGCGACCCTAAGAAAAAACACCCCGGGATAGATCTGGTTGGAATTTACGGCGGTTGATGGCACAGGAAGCCTATGCCGCCGATGATCTTGTACCCGAAAGCCCTGCACCTGGCGACTTAGATCCGAAGGCATCTTAGCTCCGAAAGCCTATAAAAAAAAGCCTGCCGCCTACACCCGGGTTACGGAAAAGCACAATGCAGTCCATCCATCACTGTCTCGAGCATTTGGGTTTGCCCGACTTCCCAGAACCAAAGGCACCAAGTCCTGGAGATTGTGTTAGTGGAGCTAAGCTGTGAGTTTCTCCTGAGGCTTAGGGTTAGGGCTTAGGGTTTATAGGGTTTAGGGCTTAGGAACTCTATTCCTATGCCTGTACTACCTTTCACTAGTACCCGACTGTCGTTTCAACCGCTGCACCTGCCGACTTGGAGACGGTAGACTATAGATTGCCACGGTACAGTACGCCCTCTGGCAATCCGTCTGGGAAAAGTGTATGCTTCCGTGATGTCCAGGTAAAGATGGAAAAGCTGTTGAGCTAGCTTTGTCTCTTCAGGATTGCGGATCAACACTTCTTAGCATATGGAACCCTTGCAATACCCATGTAGAGCACTACAACCGCCCGGGACAAAAGTGGTCCGTTGGGGGGCTCCGCAACGTATTTCGGACCTTCGTGCCCGCGGATGGGCAAACGCTTATGTAAAGTTACGCTCAGAAGGATCATGGGCTGGGCTACTGTAGGCGTTACGATACAGGAAAGCAGACCCTTGGCGAAGTATAAGTAGGTAAATATAAGGTTTGTACAGTGCTCATAAGGAAGAATAGGGGAGAATCTGCATGCACAACCATGTCCTGCCAGTGTTGCTTTAAAGACAGCCCGGCACTTGCCCGCGGCCACCACAATGCGTTTGAATGTCTGTCTTGGCAAGCGATATAAGGGCCTTAAAAATTAGAACCGGCTGTTGGGGCCCATGATACTGTATTTAGTTTATAATAAGGAACCCCCAAAATAATATTGGTAATTACTCAGGCCCCTATATTACTACTAAGACTCAATGTAGCGAACCCCGAACCTTCAGTCCCCCAAAGCCAAGACCAAGCCTTAAAGTCCCAAACCGCAAAGCCCTAAACCCGAGACAGCGATACGGTTGATGATATAAATCCTGCATTACCCATAACAAGGAATAAACCATTATTCCCATTGTTTAGGGTCCTTAAAGGTCATGCAGGACTTAGATCATCAAAAAATCAACAGTCGCAACCCTTATAGGACCCTATGGGCCCTAAACCCTAAACCCTAAACCCCCCGAGTAGAGCCCTTGGTCTTTCTCCGAAATCGGATCCTCACCTGCTGCCATACCCGGTCCCAAACCCCCGAAGCCTCAATCCCAACCCCTAAACCCTAACAGGGTTTAGGGTATTGGGTATAGGGGTTTAGGGTTTAGGGTTTAACCCTCAAGGGGGTCCCTGCTTCAGCAAAAAGACTGTAAAGCCCATCGGCCTGTAACCCCCAAGCCCTGCAAACCCTAGAAACCTACGGTAAACTCTAAAACCCTATCTAAACCTCAACCCCATAAACCTATAGTAAACTCTAAAACCCTAAACCCTAAACCCTATCAACACCTACAGTAAACTCTAAAACCACCCCAGAGGTCCGTGAGGCCCTTCCGGGCGGCGACATGGAGGGCCGTGCGGCCACGGGAGTCAGGAAGATCGGCCTGCTACTGGTTACGGTTTAGGGTTTTGGGCTACTGGTTACGGTTTAGGATTTTTTGGGCTTAGGGTTTAGGGTTTCGGGTTTAGGGTTTAGGGTTTGTGTAAGGTTAGGGGGTTTGCGTGTTTTGTGCCTCCTATTTCACGATAATAGAAAGTTTTGGGGTGTCAACGCTCGCGCTCGCGGAAACGCAGGCGCGGCTCCAAGCACAACGAGTCCACTACAGGGTTTAGGGCTTGGGGTTTGAGGGCTTGGAGTTGTAGTAGACAGGGATTAGGGTTGCAGAAACAGTTTATAAAACACTACCGCACAAGACCGTTATGCACATCCAATAGAACCCCTCCAAAGCTAGATCACCCTGTATTACCTGCAAGGTTTGGGGTTTCAGGGAAGCAAGCACCCGCTTCTGCCTGCAGCGCAGTGCGTGGACATTTGTGAGGCAGCCTAAGTGAGCAGGGTCATCGGTGGTGTGCAGGGATTTCAGGGCTCTATACGGGCTCTATTGGTCTGTAACGGCTTCAGACTACTGGCTTAGGTCTTAGGGGTTTTGCCGGACTGAAGGATGTGGGTTGCCTTCGGATCTCCAAATCCAGTTCGAAAGAATGCTCTAGCTGCTCTTGTTGTTGTGGTAGGGCTGCCGACGTAGGAGCCTCAAACAAAGAATCTACTTAGAGACGTGGGAATACAGTACGACGAAAATTGTTTGGCCCGGAAACTGGTGACAAGCAAAATGCATCATAGAATGCATCACTTCTATGACACGAGCCTGCCTTCCATCTATATTAGCTGTTATTATAAACCACGAGTTCAGGCTTCTGACACAGCCGTACAGCCACTAGATACAAATGGGACCAGACGAATATCAGAACAGCTGATGGAGCCAAGACCTTCAAAGACCAGTGGTAAATCAGCGTTTCGAATTTAGAGTTCGAGTTAAGGGGGGTGTTGTTGCACCAAGACTAAGAAAGCGTCGACATAACTAGTCCGAGTAACCCCCGAGCAAAACATGAACACGAAAATCAAAGGGATGCAACAGCAACGAGAATGCAGCATAGCATCTCGAAGCAAAGAAGCAAGCATAACAACGCACGAGTCACGGTCATGGTTGTCTGAGCAGCAGTGACAGGAGTAGTATTGAAGTCAGACATCTTTAAGGCTTCGCGGCGGTCTCAACCGCAGCGGCGTTTGGCTCTAATTGTCCTCATCTGCATTAGCTTGTAGTTATTTCTGTCTATCTGTCTTCATGTCAACTGTTGTCTTGTCATAGTCTTCACCTGTCTCCGTTTGCGCTTTAATTATGAGGTGTCTTGATAAATCTGTATCCTGTTGCTCGCCTGGGACCTTGTGGTCTTGGTCCAACCCCAATCGCCCTGCCCCCCGTCCCAAGCCCCCGCCTCGCCTCAGAGCACGAAACTCAAGAACCTAACGCGCAACCGCAAAATTCAAGCCACCCTGAAACCGCCAGGGCGTTAATCTAAACCTCAGGCAGATGCGGCACATGTTTGTCAAAATGGCGAGACATCGGGCAGATCATCTTAAATATATTTCTTGAGCTCCCGACAATGATCTCAAATGCAGGGGGAGTAAGGGGAGACTGCACCCCCCCTCAAGTCCGCCCGAACTCGTTTTGAGTGTTTTCAACCTTTGCAAAATTTAAGCGAAAGCCTTTGAATGTTTGGGAAGCTTCGCTACAACTGTGTTACAAAGTTTAAAGTGTTCATTTAAACAATTTCTCTAGTGAGCATTTATTTGCTTCGATTTGCTCTGCTGCGCAAACTTTGATATTCCCTTGTCATTTTTGTGGTCAACCGGTCTCTTAATTGAGCTATATAGCTGAAGTTGGTCTTCGTTTGACGTCGCTGGTCCTCGCTTGTCTTACATAGGGTTGTGGGCCCTGAGGTTGAAAGCCCTGTGGTTTTGAGGGTGTCGCAACTACCGAATGAGGAAAGTAATCCACTCCTCCGACCACCCTACTATGAAAACACAGTCCCGGGAGGCTATACTTTCCCAAACGCGCCGGAAAAGGAGTTTAAAAGGGCCGAGAGGGATTCTGATTCGGGGATATAAGGAAATGTTAGGGAGACGCTAGGGATCCTTCCAGGGTATAGAGGGTTGGAACATGTTGGAACCCGTAACTGTAAGGAAGCTCTCTCTCTCTCTCTCTCTCTGCTATCTTTCTCTCTGGGGCGGACTTTAGGTTTAGGGAATATCCCATCATTCGAAACCTGACGATTGCAAGAGCGAGTGTGTACTGGAGCCCGTGGGTTGAGTTCCCTTTCCTCTCCGAGTTTAAATCTTCGGATTATCCCAGCATCCGACTCTCGTGATTGCAAGAGCAAGTGTTTACTTGAATGCATGAGATGAGTTGACTGCAAGAACTGCAGCCAGCAAGGTTCGCGGGGAATGTAGGGCTGCAGGCAGGCATTACCCGGGAACTGCAGGCTGCAGCAAACGCAGGAACGCAGCACCGCAGAGTCTGCGGCCAGCCCCGGGCCGCGCTTAGAATAGTGAAGATGTTCAAAGTCAAACAGACCAACCACGTACTAAAACCTATTTCAAGCAAACCCCGTTATTATACCTGAGGGGGGGTAACAACCCTCGAAGCCTGACTTAGCTTGCACCGTTTCGGGCGAAACTTCATGCTCTCTGCAGCGTGAGCTCAGGCCCAATCGCCTTCACGAGTTCGGGTTCATGAAATAGGGTCATGATAGGGTCGGGCCAGAATGGGCCCCCATAGTAGTTATGGCAGGCTTGCGTATTATGATATCGGTATGATCGGTATGTTAGAGAGTATAATTGCAGGAACTTGTCTGCGGGGAAAGCTTACAGGACCAATGCCCGCCAGAACCTAAACTCCGAAAGTCGAGAGCAGGGTTCAGGGTACGGTGAATGCCCTCCAGATAACACTGTACACCTTGGCGAGCTGAGTCGTATGCGTTTGGCGGCTTTCGAGGCGTATGTCAATGGGGGGTCCAAGGAGGCGTATCGGGCCACTTGCAAATCAGCTAGGCGGGAAATTCGGTCCATCATGAACCGTTGGTGGCGGAACAAGGCGGCATTGAGTCAGGAGCAGGTCGATGATAAAGAACCACACGCGGTTTATGCTGGGCAGCGCGAGCTTAAGGATGTGATTTTTCATCGTCGGCGGCGTCCGAACAAACTCAGGAATGCAAAGGGACAGTTTCTTCTCACTAAACCTGATCGCTTGCAACGGTGGTATGAGTACTTCAAAGACTTGCTGAATGTCCATGGGCACTGTAAAGAGTCCAACTTCGATTTCTTGCGCAGGGATACGGTGTCGTCTGAGGTAGGGCAAGTTCCACAGTTTGCTGAAACAGTCGCGGCGGTACATAAATTGAAAAACGGAAAGGCTACGGGTCCAGATGGGTTGCACCCGGAGGTTCTCAAGTGTCTCGATGTTGTGAATCTGCGCATTTTGCATGAGCATATCTCTCGGGTGTGGCGCGGGCTTGCTCCTATGCCTCAAGAATGGTTGGATAACTATTTGATACCTTTGCCAAAAAAAGGGGATCTCACGTACTGTAAGCGCTGGCGTGGTATCTTGTTAGCTTCCTGCGCAGGTAAGGTCTTTGGCAAAATTTTACACGCGCGTCTGTATCGTCATGCGGAAGCGAATGATCTCATGCCGGAAACCCAAGCTGGCTTTCGAGCTGGCCGGAGCACTATCGATATGGTTTTCGTACTGCGGATGGCACAGGAGATCTCCCGTACAAAAGATCATCCACTATATGTGGTGTTTGTGGACTTGGTCACGGCATACGACAGTGTTGTGCGGGCTGGCTTATGGAAGGTTTTACTTATCAAAGGCATGCCGTCTAATGTCGTGGCGCTATTGCAGTGCTTATATGGAGGATAAAATGGTCCGCGTTTCTGCTGCAGGGGAACTTACGAATGAATTCCAGCTGCAAACTGGGCTACGGTCGGACAAGGTTGTTGCGTTGCGCCACTCCTGTTTAATATTTTCTTTGCTGCCGTGCTAGAACAGTGGCGTGCTGTGGAGGGGAGGCGCTTGAAGTGGGGAACCAGGGTTGATGGCATCCTTCGTCGGCAGAGCCTCCATAAATATGGCTTTGAACCGTGTGATTTGGCTGAGCTTGGATATGCTGATGATTTGGCTCTTCTGGCTGATTGTTACGATATGTTGCGCCGTCTCACACAGGAGTTTCAGCTGCATGTTTCCTCCTGGGGGCTCATTTTGTCGGTTGAAAAAACCAAAGCCTTGTGCACCACAAAGCCGCAACAGCCTCCTGTTCCGGTTGTGGAATATGATGGTTTTGATCACGTCCAGTTCGAGCAGTCCTTTGAGTATCTGGGTTGCGACATCAAGTTCGACGGAGATTGCTCTGTCAATATTTTCAACAACATTAGCAGCGCACGCAAAGCATTCTGGGGGCTGGCTCAAACGGTCTGGTACGTGCAGGAGTTATCGTTGTCTACGAAGATGTATGTGTTTAGGGCCAACGTGATTAGCACGTTGCTGTACGGTTGCGAGACTTGGACTACCACGTTCCAAACACGGAGGAAGCTTCGCGGATTTATCATGATGTGTTTGCGTGTCATCTCCCGTGTAACACGATGGCAACAGCAATTGTGGCATTTGCACAACGATGCGCTGCGGGCTTGGTTAGGCGTTCCGGATATTGTTGCCCTAATCACTCAATCGCAACTGCGGTGGCTGGGACATGTTGCGCGTATGCCGGTAAACAGGTTGCCGAAACGCATTCTCAGTGCCTTTCTTCCTGACTCCGTCGGCACGCAGCGACCCCCGGTCGTCTAAAGGGTAAATGGTATCGTCAAACGTTGATAGAGGCGCTGCGTACAGGCGACATCGCGATGAACGCGTGGATGCAGCTTGCTGCACAAAACCAAGGGCGTGATTGGAAGCTTTCCACGCGACGGGTAGCTCTATGGTTTAAGCCACATAGGCCCAAGCAAGGTATTGAGCCTCCCTGTCGTGATAGGGAAACTAAAAGCATTCTGGGCCGCAGTCCGGCTGTCGTTTTCGCCGCGGCTGTCGTTCCCAAAACTGGATCAATGATCAAGATACTCTAGCGGCCGGTTTCTTCAAACTTGAGGCGCAAGGCGTTGGCGGTCTCCCGTTAGTGGATGCGTTTGCTTCAAAAGCTGCGTCGTTGTGTGGGGATAACTGGGCGTCGGCGGATTTTGATGATGTTTTTGCGGCCGTAATGGACACCGATCCGTGGGAAGAACACGTCGTTCATGAACTTGACCTGTGTCTACTGCGTTTCGTTGGTCTCTCAGTGCGCAGGCTTTGGCTGCAGGATTGAATCACTTATCCACGCGGTTGGAACAGCAGTCTTTGTTGCTCCCGGACGTTCGACCCGCACGCCGTCGAATCCGTGCCAAACTGACTCCTCCCCCAGCGTATGATGACTCAAACAATGCTCATGATCTGCCGCCGGTGCCAGTAGTCCCGCGTATGCGTGCTCGGTATACTGGATGGGCAAGGAGTACAGTAACAGGGAGGGTGCCAGTTTTGCTTGTCCTATAGCTGGATGTTCTCGAAAGTATACCACGAAAAGCGGTCTAGGACACCATCTCATCTTGTCGCATCGGGGTAGTACTTTTCGGGAGACTGGGTGGGATTGTCCGCATTGCTGTCGCTCGTTCGAAAGCGAAAGCGCGATGACAAATCACATCAGACTTCATGACTCTAACGCCTCTCCGTACATTTGTCCGGAGTGCGGTGCTTATTTTCCGGGTCGTGATTCTGTACGTATGCATATGAGTAGTGCGCATCCCCTTAGTCATGACATGCTGCCTATCACGTGTGCATACTGTCTCCGTGACCATGGTGTAGAACAGGTTTTCATGCACCTGCACGGTTTCCGCATGCATCTTCTTAGTGAGCACAGTCAGTGATATGTTCCTGCCTGCCGTAGTGTCTTGGACCGAGTTTTTGCTAGTGCTTCCTGCCTTGCCTAGACTCCGTTGCTTCGTAGTCGTCGGGTGGTGACCGTACTCGTGATCGCGATCGCGGTAGCGGGCGTGAACGTGAGCGTGAACGCGGTCGCCGAGGAGGGGAACGACGTGACGACAGCGAGCGTGTGGTTGAAGACTCCTCAGTGGGCGAACGTCTTGACCTGCTGGAGTCCAGGCTTGAGTCGACAGCTGCCCTTGCCTCCTCTACCGCTTTCCGCGTCGGAAACGAGAGCTCGCGTCGGTCACTTGTCTACTTCGTGCAAGGGGACCTTAAGTCACGCCTGGAAAGGAAGTGGGCTACATGGCAACGGAACGCAGCCCTGCCAGTACAACAGCGCCCGAAAGAGAAGCCGACTCCCTGGAAGCTTCAAGTGTACGCCGAGTTCCTGGACTATGTTGAGTCTGCGATGGCTAGCGGCCCTTCTGCTCTGTCAGGCGAAGCGGCGTTGGGACCCTTACTTCAGTCCGCTGCGGCGATCGAGGCGGCGAATCATGGACCTCCGCAGGAGGACAGAGCGTGGCCTATTGTGCTGGTCTTCAGGAACAGCGAGACCGGACAGGCAACTCGCGACCATTGGTTGCTGGATCAATTCAGACCCTATTTGGGTAAAGAGCACGAGCTTGGTGTGCGTCCAGCGAGGTACATGGCGTCGGGGGTCCACAGGAAGGTCACGGACTTTCTTCCGGGCAAGGGTGGTGGATAAGGGTCGGGTAAGCGTTCACCGAAACGGGAGTTAGAAGGGCCTGACAGGGCAGACCGCTCTAAAGAGCTTCGGCGTTGACTTCCAGGACGGCGGGTTTCTTTCTCTTGCTGTATGTCTTGTCTGGCGTGCGGTGCCGTCCGCATTGCCTTGTTTCATGCCCGGTGCCGTCCGGAGCATGCTGTCTCCGTCGGGTGCTGTCCCGCGGAGGGTTCCGTTCGTCGTCTCGTGTCGCGCCGTCGTTCTGCGTATCGTTTTGGTATCTACGCCTGCTGTCGGTCCTATTGATCTAGTGTCGGTCTTGCTGCCTTTTGCCTGTCTGCTACTTTCTGCTTGGTCTCAGTACCGCTGCTGCTATTTTCAGTCCTTTCCCCTGCGCCCTGGTTTAGATGACAGTTCCCTTAGCTTTCCCTTCCATACGAGTCGAGGTATCCTTTGCTGACCCCTGTTTTTAAGATGTTTGAACTGTTTCACGCACTCAAGTCCTTTAACAGGACAGACGAGTGGTCCACAGAATGCCCTCCATGTACGAATGTGTACGCGAACACAATAGGGGCGTCAATAATTACAGTACCCCTTTTTGTCCACGGGGGATAAAAGGGGCTGCTGTGACTTATGATTCAAGCCTCTCTTTTTGCCGCGGGGCTTGATGAGGCACTCCACATACTCCTGGTTGTTCCAGAACCTGGTCTTCCGAACAAAGGACCCGCCATGTCAAGGCTTAAGTAGACGAGGCTTAGGTCAATTTTCTTATCCAAAAGGCCGCCCGGCTAAGAGCCTCTTGACACTAACGGCGCTAACTACGTTATTTGCTCATATACCGGAACTTCTTTCGGAGTCAGGATATGGGATTCCTGGCCCGGAACAATCAGGATACCGACTGCGAAAGCTGCCTTCCTCAATTGCGGGACGACGGAGCAGGGGTCCTTTGTTCTGCCTCGACCCTTTGAGACTTGATGGGCTTCTCCCAAAATCTTAAACCCAGAACCTACAAAGCGCTTCTTCTGTCTGGCACAAGAAGTGCCCCCCCCCCCTGGAACAGCAAGAATGAAAACTAATCTCAGCTTTCAATGTTGCCAGCTCGCAATGGCCACTGTGGCCGACTATGGCTGACCAGGGGCGATACTGCGAAATCACTACCACGACCTCATGAAGAGGAGGGCCCTTCTGTGTGGAGTTGTACGAAAGTCCGGACTTGCTCTTCACTCGATGATGACGATAACGAGGGTCCTGATCTGTCCCGGTACATGCAACTTACTGACCGATGGTTGACAGATGACTTTGTTGTATACGTTTGCAGTGTCTAACTTAGATTGACCCACTAGTCATTTGAGAACTGCGTTGCTTGTCATTCGTGTTCAGTGGCTCACCACCAGAGAACAGGCCAGGGAGCACTGCAGCAGTGAGTGGCGACCACCCGCGATCATTCCTGGGCCAATACAGACACTTGCAGGCACAACCTCCTAACATTTGTCTAGTTCAAGGCGGCAAAGTCAGACTTAGGCTTAGGTTTTGAAACCTTACTGCACGGATTTGTTGGCGGAACACAAGGGTGTAGCATGGCTACAGAGGCTGTTGGTATGAGAGATGGTCGCAAGCTTCCGGGTGTTTTACCCCGAAAGAGACCAGAAGCCCCGAAACCAAGGTGGCACTCCCAGATCTAGCGGGGACTGCTAAGCTTCGAAAAATGCGCAGCCAGCCGTACAGAATCGCAGGCACTCTGCATCTTCTCCTTGTCTAGCAAACACAACCGATGCGCGGCCTTCCAGTATGTCTTGTCCTGACGGCTTGGTCTAGACTTTGGGCTTTTTGGGCTCCCCCATGCCAGGCAGGGCAGGCAGTCAATGCTTTGTCACTCACTCTCGGCTGGTCAGCCGGAGTGCATTGCGACTTCGTCCCGTAATGCCTAATGTAGGGGCCTCAGCAAATAGAATAGGGTTTTGGGGGGTTCCTTATTATAAATATAGTATAATATAACCCCAAACCCTATTCTAATATATTCTAATTATTAAGGCCCCTATATTACTTACGGCCAGGCCCCAAACCTACATCAGACCTTCCTGGCTTTTTGTCACCCACCTCCTGGCGTTGTAGGTACGAGCTTTACTATCGGATCTCCAGTCACAAGCTCGCAAGTTAGTCCTGGAGATGTCGATGTCTGCATGGGTTTGAGGGAAGGTAGCAACCTGCAAGTTGAACAGCTTGAAGAGGTAACGTCCAGGTCCATCCGAAACCACTGCACCATAAACCCTGGAGCCTCAGGCCAAATTTAGGCATGTCGAGTTTCATGTTCGGTGCCCTGGACAGATCTATGCTCAGAGGCGACCGGCATGGAGACTCAGGAGACTCAGGGAGCCGAGAGATTCGGAGCTTGCCGGTTTTCCATAGGGGCGACAGCTCAGAGCTCGACCTCCGAAGAAAGGGTTTAGGGCACAGGCTCTGAACCCAAAGACAGAGGATGTCAGGCAAGCCACCGATAGTTCACGCTCGCCCCCTTCATGAACAGCTCGCGCGCATCCTGCTTTAGCTGCCAGGGAGGCAGGAAGAGCTTGTGATGGTTGTTCCCTACAGAAATCACCCTAAACCCTAAGCCCCTAAACCCTAAACCCTACGCACTAAACTTCCTAAACCCTAAGCCCTAAACCCCAAGCCTCATAATACACTTCAACATCCCTGAAGCCTTGGCCGGAAAGTGTAGGCTCCTG
>CAJNJA010007268.1:0-16267 GCA_905231915.1 Symbiodinium necroappetens
GTCTAGGGTTTAGAGTGCGGGTTCTGGGTTTGGGATTTAGAGTTTTGGGTTTAGGATGTCGAGTCTAGTTTTTCTCTCTGCGCACCCTAAACCCTAAGCCCTAAACCCTAAACCCTAATTAAATCCTAAGCCCTACACCCTAAACCCTAATTAAATCCTAAACCCTAAACCCTAATTAAACCCTAAACCCTAAACCCTTATTAAATCCTAAACCCTAAACCCTTGTAGCTCAGCTCGAAAGCCAGAGGGGCTCTGAGTCCGAAGCTGAGAGTTCGGGGGGTTTTGAAAGGAGAAGTGGGTTTAGGGTTTAGGGTATAGGGGTTAGGGTTTTAGGGTTTTGGAGTTTAGGGTTTAGGGTTTTGGGACCGCAGTACGAGGCAGAAGCCCTTGAGAACCGGAGTAGAACAAACCGACCCTAAATCCCTAAATCCCTAAACGTCCTAAATACCTGTAAACCCTAAACCCTACCAAACCCCTAAACCCTAAAACCCTAAAAACCCCTAAACACTATCCTAAAAGCCCCTATCAATGAACCCTGTAAACCCTATAAGTCCCAAAATACTGTTGATGATGATGATGATGATGATGATATATATATATCCTGGATTACCTCAAAAACCCCAAACTACGGGAATCCCTTTCGAGATGCCCCGAAAAGAGTTTCAGACAAAAGTGCGCTCCAACAACAAAAAACCTACATAGGGGTATCCTTATCGCGTCAGCAACCACCCCAAAGCAAGATGCCACACTGAAATCGCGATCGTCCCTAAGCCCTAGCCACCCTAGCCCAAAATCGTTGCCATGCGCCGGGCTTTTCTGGAGTCTGCTCAAGAGAGGTCCTGCCAAACCCGCAAACCGAAGCCTTGTACAACAAATCCTTCATAAACCCGATAAAACGGTCTAGAATCCTACCGCGCCCTTAACAGAACTCGATAACTGACTTTAAAGGAGTCCGAGACAGCGATTAACACATCCCTTGTAGGACCCTTACAACATGTTCCACGCTGGCCATTCCCTAAGACTCCAAGTATACAAATTGTACCCAATTTGGGATCTAAAGTATTTAAAAATAGTACCTACTTTGGGCTTAGCAGGTCTGCGACCTCAACCAACGGGCATTGATGACTGTGCCGCCTTCTTGCACCCCAAATCCGGCCTGAGGAATTAGGTCATAGGGTGTCTTCAGGTTCACTTTACATACTAATAACACTTGCAGCTTCCAGTCCCTCCAGTCCTGGTCTAATTCTTAGGCTTCTATGGAACGATCCTTATTTGCAGGTATGAGAGCACTTACGCGAGGGATTCCCAAACCTCGGATTGCCAGCAGGCCCCTATGAACTAATTGTAAGCCCTTGATGCAATAGTCCTTTATAGTCCCTGTATAATTGTAGTCTGATATACCCCCCCGTAACCTTTAAAGAACCCTTTGAAGCAACCTTGAAACGAACGCTCAAAGGAACCCTGTTCTAAACCCTGAACCCTTAACCCTAAACCCCAGTTCCCCTAAGGGTCCATGTACTCATATAGTATATGCCTTGGCCCCAAAGTACCTTTCTAGGAACTACTTTAAGGCCAAGGTATATACTATTTGGATACATGGACCCTTAGGGTTCTAACGAAACAGGCCCCCTTGTCGGGAAGCCTAAAGGCTTGAAACTCAAGGACGTCGAAGTTGCGGGTTTTTGGCTGCGGTGTCTGGTGCAGGTCTGTAATGTGCCCATAGTCCCATAAGTAGTTCCTTTTTGTGGTTTATGTTTAGAATCCTATAAGGTAATCCCAAAAAGGAACTGCTTGGGGGCCTATGGGTAGGGCTCGGGATAAGTACTAACAGTACTGCTCCGTAGGGTTCGATATTGTAACTATGGTTTACTATAACCGCGGACCCTAATCATTCTAATTGCTAAGGCCCCGAGTAGCCCGGCGACATGGGGAATTTCAAGAAATCCCTAGCACTGGGGACAGCAACAGCAGCATCAACAAAAACGCAGATAATGGCAGTCGCTGTCCTGACTGTAGTAGTTTCAGAATGCAGTATCGTCTTCGCACCATTGCTGTCCCTCCACCCTAAGACTTTATTAGTTGCTTAGTATCACCATGAGGGTCCAGGGACAGAACAATTGGAGACATCGGCTGTAGAGCTATACAAGCTGCAGGTTAGTATGTCGGGAGTAGAAGACAAAGACAGCGAGCACTTGGACCGGTACGGTAGTTTAGAAGACTCAAGGTGTCGGGCTTATATAGAATCCTACACCCACTGTGGCTTCGCATTTTGAGCTGTCTGAGGTTTCTTGGCGTGATCTGCTTCACCGTTATTCCTTTGCGAGTCCGCGCCTCATGGGTTTATGAATTTCGGGCTGGCGATGTAGACATGAGGCCATGAACAGCGCTGCTATCTCTGTTTTTGGTGGTAGAGGTGTTTGCTTTGCAGGCGTGGGGTTTAGGTGCGTCTTTCGGATAAGGGGTTAGGGCATCAGCTGAAGACCCCAACTTCTATTTTAGCTGCACATCTCGAAACGGTTAGACCGCCCCACTCTTGATCCAAAAGTTTATCAGGGCTTCAGGTTCGGGGTTGGGGGCTGCTCTCAGGGTTCCCTCAAAGCTTCCTCAATGAGGTCGAGACTGGTTGCACAAGGGCCTTTAGTGGTTGGGTGTTGGGGTTCAGGGGGACAGCCGCTACACTGCCATTCTTGGAAGTACCCGGGTGGGGGGGAGGGGGGGGGGGCACGTGTTTGCTCTGCCGGGGCTTAAAGCACCTGACCTCCAGAACAAATATCTGCTTGGCAAGAGTCTCCAAGGCTTTTCGTGGCTTTTTTCGAAAGGACGGCCTATCGAAAGCCTCGATAGACGAGGCCAGGGAGATGGCAGAAAAGGCGATGAAGGATGCCAAGGGCATGGCAGCAACCGCTGCAAAAGAGGCCAGTGGCAAAGCCAGGCAGTGCCAAAGCCCGAAAAAAAGCAGCCTCCCTGGAAATTGCCCTGCCTACGAAGGCTGCAGCCAAAGTTGCTTCCCCTCCGGATGGGCCGCCTTTGAGAACCAACCCGAAGCTGGTCTAGGGTTTACCTGTAACCGGAAAGACCTACCCTTATTAGGGTTCCTTATCATGGTTTCTATATATAGCTCCTTAAAACGGTAGGTCTTTTCGGTTCAGGTAGGGTTTAGAGTTTTGGGTTTGGGGTTTAGGGCATACCACAGGCGTGGCCACAGGTGCGACAGCTGGCCAGGGTTGGGATTAGACTGCAAAATTCAACGTGTTTCGGCGCCTGAACACTTAGCCCTACATGAGTCGTAAACCCGAAGTCCATTCAGACCTTTAGCGTTAAATAAGCTTCTTGTTGAAGTAGGGGTACCGTAGTAGGGATCCTTGCGCTAAGAATCCTATTATTCAGGGGATCCTTCAATATCCCGGCTTTTGTCTAAGACTCCAATGCTATTGTTTTTTGATCCCGACATAGCAACAGTGCACTGATGCCTTGACACCCCTCGAAGTTCTCTAGGACCCACCAAGGAACCACCCAGAACATCCGAAGACATTGAGGATTTCGGGCTTGGGATCTATGGCTAGGGCCGAAAGCCTCTAAGCCCACAAACCCAGAAGCTGAATGACAGGCCCTATCAACCCTAAACCCTAGATGCTTAACCAAATATAAATCCTGAAATACCCTGAAACCCTAAATCCCACAATAACAATGTAAAGCACGCGGAAAACCTACACCTTAATCTCCGAACCCTAAACCCAAAGCCCCAAACCGCCCTAATTCCCGAAATACCCGGAGGCCAAGCTGCTTGTGCCACAGTGGTTCGGTGATGACTGGCCTGTGATGCTTACTCTGAACCCGCCATTTGTTTGATAGACTTCACGCAGGAGTTGGGACAAAAAGCCTTGGCAAGGGCGTTTAGGTTTGGGGTGTAATATGGGGGAGGGGGCCTTAACAACTAGTAATTAGAATGGCGTTTTCACGTAAATTATTCTATAGCCATATTAAGGAAGAGTACTATCGGTAATTATCTCCGGCTTCTACCATTAGGGTTCGGGGTGCAGGCTGTCTGGGCTAGGGTTACATAAGCGTGGATTCCCTTTCCTGTAGGTCACTGTTCAGATTGTAAGGACCACTTATGAACCAAAGTTTACCCCTTTATGGTCTATGACTACGGCTTCTGAGGGTTATATAAAGGGGCTTAGGTTTAATGCATTTCAAAGGAGGCCCATTTGCCGCTACTTGCCGCTACCAGGGTGGAGTATGAAGGCAGCACTTTTTCTGAGCCGTCAATGCATACCTTACTAAATTGTATTACAATGAAGCCTAACCCTGAACCCTCAACCCCCAAAAGCTTCTTCTAGTTCTAATCATTAGGCCCCTATGTTATCGACTTTAGGTAAGGGTTCAAGAAACGATAGTTTAGGAACATGGGTTTCGGCTGGTAGTAGCTGCAGTACCTAGGGTTCAGAGTTCAGGCCCAGGATTTTTGGGCTCTCGTTAAGCTTTTGTCGGGAATTTGGGTTTCGGGCTTTCTGTGATCCAGCAACCTAAGGTTGTGCCCTCATTCCGAAACTGCGGGGGCGGCCTCAACCTATAAAAACCCTGAACGGCCTCAGCCCTAAACCCTAAATCCTAAACCCTAAAAATGCTAAACCCTAAACCCTAAGCCTCAACCCTAAACCCTATACTGTTGGGTGGCTCTACAGGTTCTCTCGGGATCTGCTGTGCCGGGGACGCATTTGGGAGCCATGGCCCCGAAAGGAAAAGACTCCAAGAAGGCGGAGAAGGCGAGGCAGAACGGTTTAGGGTTTAGGTTTAGGCTTTCAACCCTAAACCCTAAACCCTAGTTCAGAATTGAACTTAGTTTGGGATTTCGTCTGCGGGTTCCGTTTAGGGTTCGCATCTCTTTTTCAGTTTAGGGGTTTAGTTTGGGGTTCCGTTGCGTTTTGGCTTTTAGGCTTCCTCCGAGGGCCAGGGTCCTTTCAGGGGCTCTAGAAGCACGGATGGTGTTGTCTAGGCTTTGGGGTTTAGGGTTTTAGGGTTTTAGGGGGCTTTAGGGTTTAGGGTTTTAGGGTTTCGGGGGCTTTAGGGTTTAGGGTTTAGGGTTTCGGGGGCTTTAGGGTCCAATCCAAGGCTTTAGGAGTGTGCAGAACATGTCTGGTGCGCGTACGCAGCGCAGCCCGCCAAGAGACCATGCAGGAAATCTTGTAGATGATCAACTGCAAAAGCCATGCAAAACACCATTCAAACCATTCAGGTTCTCAGTTATTGATTGCCTTTCCTAGGTAGATAGGAGAATATGAAAATGAGTCTAGCATAAAACAAGCATAGGAGAAGCTTAGGCAAAGCAACTCAAGATAAGCATAGAAGGAGCAACGAACAATAGGAGACCCTATGAGCGCGGGATGCAGCTTTTGCATAGTTCTTTCGATAGTCCGTCTAATCCAGAGTATCCACAACATAGGCATCCTGAATATGATTGAAGGCGCTGGAAAGATTTGCACTTAGCAAGCACGTCTTACCATAGTGCTAGAGTATTCGAAGCCAGTTAATTGGGCTTTCTGTACTTGTAGCCCCAATTCGCAGACTTACGCCTTCAAGTACGATTGATCGCATATCTGCAGTTCCAAACCCTGCACACACGAGGTTATGCATGTCTTCAAAACTCTCCGGAACAGCTCTTGCCGTATTCGGTTCTGTTATTCACAGGCTTGCCGTGATTAAGGGTTCAGGGTTTGTGGTGATGCTTCGTGAAAGCAACTGTTAAATCCTTGGAACAAACCCTTTCAAGCCGTACAAAACCCGATCAAGGCCGGTGAAGCCCTGAGCAAACCCGTATAGTTCACTAGCTAAGGCAGCTAAGGGGTAAACCGCGAAGAAAAAGCCTAGAAAGCCTTTTCAACCTTGTGAAACCCGATCAAGCCCGTACATCTCCGAGAGTTCTCTAACGAAGAGATTCGAGAATCTCTGGGAAGTGCGAACAGGCTGCCAAGGCCGTGAAGGGCACCGTTAGCACAAAGGCCCGATGTGAGGTAATGAAGGGCTCTGGAGCCTTATGGGGCTTGGGGTTTAGGGTTGAGGGCTTGGGGTTTAGGGTTTTGTAACTATGTTGTTTTGCTTGCAAGGATGTTCTTAGCAATTAATTCGTGCGTTTTAGGCTTTCCTGGTTTCAATCCGTTGCGGCTCACACCAAAAGCCCTTTAATCCAACATGGGCCCGATGTTATACCGGATCGTTAGTGTGATTTCAGGTGTATACTGCGTAACTGTGGGGTGCAGGGCATTCCGGGTAGTTTATAGAGATGCAGACTTACAGCTTACGGCCTGCTATGGAACTCGTTTGTAGATTGTGGGTTTTGTTTTTTGGGTTTCGGTTTAGGGTTTAGGATTCCTTCCTGGTGTTTTCTGTCTCCCGGTGTTTGCGCACGATTAAGGGTTTAGGGCCTAGGGTTCTGTTCGTTTTGCTTGGGTAGCCTCTGTCCAACGTATAAATCAAGGCCATGTTCCGGGCTCAAGCCACCCGGAAAAGAGGTATCGTTCTTGTTTCTGTTCCGAGAGGAATCTTGTGATTAAAACTAGACCAGAAAGTTTGAAGCCCACGCGTGAACAGCGGATAGCGTTAGCTGATGATCTCTTCGAAGTTGAATGCAGGTCCCTCCAGAGAAGTGCGGGCTCTCTGTGGCCCCTTAATCTGCATCGAACCCGAAGCGTCCATGTACCCATAATAGTTCATACCCAAGGCGTCCTAGGTACTGTTGGAACCGAAACGGGGGATACTTTCCCAACTCCCCATAACGGTTCCTAATATAGAAAACCCTACATTCTATCATATAGGTACTTAAGACCCTTTGGGATAGCCACTTTGGCCTTACAGTGGACTGCTTTAACCCCAAAGGCATGATATACTGTATGAGTAGATGGGCCCTTCGGGAATGAGGCATCTTCGAGAGGCACTGAATTCGAACCCCTCTGTAGCCCGTCACGCGACTGGCGGTATCGGCAGATGAGCCGTCCTTAGTCGCTATGAGGGAGGCAGCTGGGAGCAAAAGCATGCCGTTCTTCTGCCAGGTGCTACCTTTTGAAAGTGATAAGACGATCCTAAACCCCAAAAACCCTGAACCCGAAAACCTAAGCCCATATCACGAGTCCATGGTTGCTGAAGCTCACGACCCAAACCCTTGACAGACTCTTTGAACGGACGAAAGCCTCCAGCACCTAACCCAAAGCCATGGGAATTGCGGCAGTAAACCGACCCAGAGACGGAATTCCTTGGGGCTCCTTCTTCTGATAAAAATATCACGACGCCCAAGACCCCATTCTAATTATCAAGGCCCCTACAAAAGTAGTAGCGGACGTGAGGTGCAGGGAAGTGCCAAAGGAAGAGCCAGAATGAGCTGCCCCACTCTTGAACATGGCTGCTGGTTTTATGGCTTTTAGGGTTTAGGGTTTACCCAAAGGCCCCTAAGTAGTTCTGTGTCCTTTTGGGGATTACCTTATAGGATTCTAAATATAAACCACAAAAAGGAACTACTTAGGGGCCTATGGGTAGGGTTTAGGGTGCACCAAGACCTGAAAGCACCTCTGCAGCGTCGGCACGGACAACGTCTTGCATCCCAGCTGGACCACAGAAAAACCTGCAGCCCAAACCCAAAAGGACTCATCGTCGACCTGAACGTATAGAAGCATCCTTAACATGTTTCAAGCTATACCAAAACGATCGAAAGTTGCAAGTTGTTGTCTTACAAGAGGCCCTGCATCATTATGTATTTCCTTGAGTTTTTTAGGGGGCTTAGGTATTCAGTTTCAGGGGTCGTTGGAGTCGCTGGCAACCCTAAGCCCTAAAACCCAAAAGACCTAAAACCCCAAAAACCCCTAAACCCTAAATCGCTTAACCCATGAAGCCTCAACCCTAAAACCCTAAAACCCTAAACTCTAAAACCCTAAAGCCCTAAACCCTAAACCCTAGAACCCTACACCCTCAAACCCTAAAGCCCTAAACCCTTCCGGCTTTTCACATGGCCGCCCTTGGCCAGGCGAAGAAGATCCGCACGAAAGTTCGCTTCTACCGGCCGAAGACCCTCATCAAGGCCTTGCATTCCTGAGGTCCCCCAAGAGCTTCTTAGCCGGGTTTAGGCTTCATGGGTTTAGGGTTTAGAGTCTGGGGTCTAGGGTTTAGGCTTGGTTTAGGGTTTAGAGTTTAGGGTTTAGGATTTAGGATTTAGGCTTCATGGGTTTAGGGTTCAGGGTGTGGGGTATTAGGGTTTTGCCTGTTAGTGGGTTTCTGGGTCTTGAGCACCACAAGGTTTGTATAGGCTTATAGGGACAGTGACAGTGACAGTAACCCATGGTTTGGGGAACTGCATCCTTAGTGTATGTTGCAGACAATAAGAGCAGGTCTTTAGTAGTTTAGCGGTTTTTGTTGTAAATTTTGTGTCGTTGTTCAGAGGTTTCCTTTTTTGCGCGCAGTGGTGTGTCTGTAAAGCAACAAGTTCCGAAATTTGAAGTTGCTTCCTGAGCTCCTAAATGGCCCTGAACCCATAAACTCTAAACCCTAAACGGCCCTGAACCCTACAAAGCCATAAACTCCAACTCCAAACATAAAGTCCGCCCCCACACTCCTGAATCGGCCGCACCTCAGGCGCGGGACCCGAAGTACCCGCGAAAGTCCGTGGAGCTGCCGACTCGGCGATGAGGTTTTGGCGTTTTGGGGTTTAGGGGTTTAGGGTTTCGGGGTTCGGACTATAGAGGTGTAGGGTTTTCGGGTTTAAGGGTTTAGGCTTTAGGGTTTTGAGGTTCAGGCTTCAGGCTTGTAGGGTTTAGGCTTTAGGCTTCAGGGTCTAGGGTTTGACCTTGAAGTACCGAAACCTACTTTTGTAGGAGTCCCTGTAAAATTCTAATTAGGGTGTAAAATCAGAACCTACAAGATCGTAGGTGATGGTAGTTTAAGCTAGGGTTTGAGGGTTTAGGGGTCTCAAGGTTGCTAGTTGCTGGGGGCTCATATTGTATGTTTCTTGGTGCCCCTTTTGCATCTCGCCCGTAGGAGACAGGCAGTTTGAGTCTTGTTTCTTAAATGGACCCAGAAAATGAGCAGAGTTAAGATGGGTCCCATTTAATTAGAGGAAACTTGAAACTCAAAAGATGGAATATCGAACACAGGAGTAGGGTTTAGGGTTTGGGGAGGAGGAGCACTAGTTACAGAGTAAGCAGTGTTGGGGAGTCGCTATGGCTTAACCAGGGCGTTTCTATTTTAGTTGCGGGGCTGGGCTAGGGAGGTTGGGGGCAGGACCTCTGGTGCTAGCCTGTTTCGAGTAGAGATTTGGGTAGTTCGCTAAATTAGGGTCCCTTCTTTAAGTCCCCAATATAGTACGGCACCCTTATTAAAAACAAGGACCCTAAACCCTAAACCCTTATAAAAAAAAGGACCCTAAAAGGGACCCTAATTTAGAGCACCACCCATCTGGAGCTGCCAAATGCAGCCAGTCGGACCGGGGGGCAGGGTCCGAACCAAGCGGGGCTGATGCTAGGGTCTCGGTGAGTGTATTTCGGGCTCTTTCATATATTACTGCAGCATGCCGACATACTGTTGATGATATATAAATCCTGCATTACCTTAAAGACCCTAAACTATGGGAATTATGGTGTATATTCCTTATTATAATGCAGGATTTATTCATCAACCGTATCGATATTCAAGCGACTCTGTGCCGCGTGGTCAAGTCAAGTCCCACAAACCAGAGTTGAAATCGAGGAGGAGCCCGTGCTCCCATAGAAGCCTAAATATTAAATGATCACCAAATTTATATCCTTGTAGGGTTCCTTCTTTTTAGTTCTACTGTACTCTTCCACAAAACCCCAGTCTAAGCACAAAGGCTCCTGCATTGAGCTACATCCAAACCTGAATCCTAAGCCCTAAACGCACTGGGAAACCTTCAAAGGCACGTGAGCTGATTGTGGGAGCGTCCGAATACGGTTTAGGGTTTAGGGCTTTAGAGAAGGAGCATCCGAATCCGGGCAGAACGTCCCAAATGGGTAGTTCTCTAAATTGATGTCCCTTTTAGGGTCCCTTTTTTATAAGGGTGCCGTACTATATTGGGGACTTTAGAACGGGACCCTAATGTAGAGAACTACCCAAATGTCGCTTTTCCTGTAGCTGACAAAGCAGTTCTTGACCTCAAAGTCAGTCAGCACCGCAATTGAGACTCTTAGGAAATGTCCTTATCAAGTTGTGCTGGCTCACCCTGAGACTCCAAGTATGCAAATAGTACCTGCTTTGGTGTCTAAAGTCTAGAAATGGTACCTACTTTGGGCCATTTGGAGTCTTACGTGGGGTCAGGAGCAGTGAGCGGGCACATAGACCCGGGGAAGCTGCTCAAAATTGCTCTAAGGAGTCGTGGCGACAAGCTCGATAAATACCGCATCATCCAGTGCCTGGGGCTGCACGAAGTGATGATATGGAAGCTAAGCGTCCTGAGTCGTACCAATTTCATGGAATCCGGTTATAGGCAGGCACGGAGGACATTTCGGCACTCTTCGACGTGTGTTGCCACATCCCGGCAACTCTCCAAATCAATGTTCCTTCACAGCACATCCCACAAGCAAAATGCGCGCACATGTTGCAACCATGCGCGCCTCTCTCCGCTCGCGATATTTCCTGCTTCAAGATGGTGGAGGAACGCAGCACCGAAAGGCGGAGTGGAGTTGCTATCATCCTTGCAGCCACGTTTTAAATATTCGAGAATCAACATCTTAGCCGCGAACATCTGCAAATGGAGTTCCTGGTGGGAAGCCTCAGAACCACGGTGGTAAGTGCAGGTGATTCAGGGGGGGTAGCCCTCAATTCTCAAGCCGCCTAAACCCGGATCCCTCCAAGCATCCAAGCCTAGAATCCCAGAAAAGATACCCTACTATGTCTAGTTTCGACACTTTTTAATTTACAGAATGCAATGTTTTAAGCCTCGTTATCTTACCTCGCCTCCAAGCCCTCTTCCTTCCGCAGAAGTCTTACCAGGTGCCCGGTCACCACAGAGTCTGCCATGAAGAAGATCGAGGATGCCGTATCTAATGTTTAGTCTAATAGGCCCTTAAAGTAGTTTGGGTACGTAGTGTATCATCTCTTATACGTAATGTACCATATTTAAGTGTGCCCCTTGTAGTCCCCAGCACAGTCATGATGAACTTATTGCAAAGCTTAGTTGCATGTTTCGCTCAAGGCTAAGCTTAGCTGAACGTTCCTGAGATGCACAACTAATCTGTCGCTTTGCTCGTCACAGACCTTTGTCCGCACAACACCAAAAGCATATTCCAATAGTTAAGGCGCGTGTATTTCCCAGACCTCTTTTGGGGTTTAGGGCTCTCCACCCATATGACTAAGGATTGGTTTAGGGCTGTGGTGAGCGTACGCACGTAGCACGCAGGGTTGGTGAGTGTAGATTGTGGGGTTAGATACAACGGTAGGATCCCTAAACCCTAAACCCTAAACCCTAACCCTAAACCCTGAGAACCCTAAACCCAAAACCCTAAAAATGAACTTCTTGGCATGTTTGACTATTTGCCTTTCAATGGTTTGGGGGACCCAGAGTCCAGACCCAGCCTCGGCCGTGCCGAGCAGCGTTTGGGGTGCTTTAGGGCTTTCAGGTGCTTTTAGGGCTTGGTGGGGGGGTCTGAGGTTGAAGGGTTTCGGGGTTTTGGGTATAGGGTATAGGGTATAGCAGTAGACTGTTTCCGAGTGAGTTTAAGGGTTTAGGGGTTTAGGGTTTAGGGCTGAGGTTCAGATTTTGGCCCATTTTGCAATGGTGCCAGGAGATCAACACCTTGGTCTTCCTCGTAGACCTCAAGGAAAGATCTCACGTAAAGGGTGTATATAGGTTTAGCTGAACTTAAAGAGGTTGATAAGGTTTGTTGTCTCAAGGGCCGACAATGGTTTCTACGCCGTTGTTTTACTGTGGTTTTAAAGAGAGTTACACACGGTTTCTGAAGGGCTTCTACAGGGTCCAAATCGATTGGTATCTCAAAGAGCCGCTGAGGGCTGTGATAAGGCTCAGGGGAATGAAATTGAAGCCGCTGTTCTAAAGGCCGTAAGATTAGGATCCCGACTATAGAGGGAGTTAACAATCAGTAGCTTAACTCTTACCCTCAAAGAACTCATATTTTAAGGTTTTTGGGCCCAAAGACCCTATCATACAAGGCTTTTGGGCTTTTGGGCCATTTTGATACTAAGGGTAATGGTTGAAGTTAACCTGCCATGCTGGGATTTCGGGCAAAAGGGGTGAGGTTGCCACGATGCATTTTCAGTGCCGCACTACAAGCGTCGGTGTAGACTTTTCCGGAGACCCTACCAAAACAAAGCCAAACACAAAACTCTGAACCCTAACATACGGGCCTGGCACTGCAGGGCAACCTACCACCATCAACCTCTAGCCACACAGACCACTACTTACATTAGTTAGGGTGTAGGATTTAGGATTTCAGGAAGATCATGGGTTGAAACATCATGCGGGGGTGGGTGGCAGGCTCTACGCCCCAGCTACGGTTGATGATACAAATCCGGCATGACCCATAATTAATAAGGAATATATACCATAATTCCGACAGTTTAAGTCCTTAAGGTAATGCAGGGTTTATATCATCAGCAGTAGTACGTACTACTGCTTGCCCGGAGTCCTGAGCCCGAAATGCGTCCACGCACAGAACCTGTGGGTCACGACTTTTCGGCGTGTTCTTTTGCAGATGATTATAGCTTCAGAGCCCTACAAAACTTCCCTAAACCCTAAACCCTGAGCCCTGAAGCTCTAAGGAATAAGCCAGCAGCCTTTCAGCCCCTTTGGCTCGAAGTGCTTGGTGTCAAGGCTCTAAGGACACCATAAATCGGCACGTGGATTTGGGATACTGTTGATGAGATAAGACTCCTGCATTACCTTAAGGGCAATAAACTGTGGGAATTCTGGTATATACCTTATTATATGGGCAATGCAGGATTTACATACCGTCAACAGTAGTTATTTTGCAGGTCAGTATTTCTGGGGGAGTGTATGACCAGATGACAAGTAGATACTTGGACCCGTAGAGGCTCCATGGAATGCTTAGTAATATGGACGTGGCCGTCGGTGCTTCGAGTTCAAACAACTAGGTGCACGTTTGAGTTTCCAGGCTCTTCCCACGAGACGTTCTCGGTTTTGGGTGCCAGCAAAGCGCTAAGCCCCTGAGCGCTAACAAAACACCAAAGACTAAACTCCAATGATCCCAGAACCTCTACCTACATTAACACTAAAGGCCTTGCCACATACTAAACCGCAATGATCCCAGATCCTCCATCTACAGTAGACACTATAGGCCTTAAATGCCCGTCTTTAGCGTCTAGTGCCCGGAAGCTCCTGGCTTCGTGCAGCTCTCTCCTCCGACAAAGCCCCAGCTTAACCCAAGACTTGTATAAGGAAGTCATATACAAGAGCCCCCATCATGAACATAAAGGACCACAAAACCGTGATTGAGGATGCGATCAGCCAAGAATCGAGCGGCCAGCAGCCACGGGCGTACCTGCTTGATTGCAGTCGGTTGCCGCAAACATAGTACCACCGCTTCCTGTAGAGCTTACGGAGGCTTTGTTTGCTGTGTCTATACGGCGGCAGCATCCACAACCCTGGTCGGTAGGCTTGGCTTGGATGCAGCTTCATGGGGTGCTTGGGCCAAGGGCATCCTTGTCAACAAGCCCGTCGACTGGCCAGAGCCGAGTGCCAGCTTGCAACGAGGCGACCCTTCGTGGAAGAACCGGCAGAGTCCAGCATGGCAGAAGATGAAAGACGTTGGGCTTTCTGGGGTTCAAGCAAGCCCGAAAACCTAATCCGAATATCAGGAGCTCCCTAAACCCTAAACCCCAAATCACAAGCAACCCCAATCCTCAAGAGTCACCCCTAAAATCCCCTAAGCCCTCAAACCCTAAACTCCTAAACCCTAACCGGGCGGCAAACAGGCGACGAAGCCGAAGATTAAGGAGGCTTGATTAGGGTTTTAGGGTTTGGGAATTATATAGGGTTTTTGGGGTTTGGGCTTTAGGGTTTGGGGATTAGGTTATTTTGGGGTTTGGGTATTAGGGTTGCAGGGTTTAGGGTTTTAGGGTTTGGGGATCAGGTTGTAGGGTTTGGGGCATTAGGGTTTGGGGTTTTGGGGGCTTGGGGCTAAGAGGGTTTCGGGTCAAGGGTTTTGGGCTTTGTAGTTCAGGCTTTCAGGGTTTGCGGTTTGCGGTTTACCGGGTTTCGGGTTAAGGTCAAGGTTTGCGGTATAGGGTGATATTATCCCCTTGTACTCGTACACTCCATAAGGCTATACTGTTAATAATTGTGCGCTATATTATCGTGGACCACCACACCTCCAAAGCCATTCTTAGCACCCCACCATTCTACAAAGGACCTTAAGGGGCGACCCTAATTTTGAGAACTACCCATATAGAACCCTTATAGTAAAATTAGAGAAACCCTGAGCCCTAACCCTTATAATATAGATCCCTTTAGTTTAAGGAACACCAAGCCTCCGAAACTTTCGTCAGATGGCTACGGCCTCTATGTTGGGGCTTTTGTGCGTGGGTCTGCTTTGGTTATTATGAGGCGTTGTGCTTGTGTTTGAGGGTTTAAAGTGGGTCTAGGAGTTTGTGAGTGTGGATGGTTAAGGGTTTGGGGATCGCAAGTGTTTAGGATCCCCCTTAGTAGCAATTATTGTGCTACCAACTAGCATGTTTCTTACTGCTGTTTTTTTTTATATTCTTGCTGTTTCTATCACTGTTTGGAGGTCTACATTAGGTTCCCTTGTCTGAGCAACTCCCGCGCTGACACGCAAAGCTCAAAGCAGTGCATACTTGGGGCTCAGTTCGCCATTCTCCTCACAGGGGGGAGGTCAGACCAAGCCTGACTAAGCCATTCCACGACTCTAGAGGTACTACATGAATTGCACTGCAAGCTGGGGTGTTCCTTTGACGTCGCGGTTGGTGTGCTTTCACACCACGCTGGCACCAGAGTGCCTCATAGTTGGCAACATTCCCAGATGCTGCAGCAGGTTGCACGTGCCAGATCTTGCTGCAGGGAAGAAACAAGCCTCCAAAACAGCAGCCTACAAGTTCTTCCTCAGGCATAACTACCATGCTTCTTCAACGTCGTTCATCACGACATCTACGAGCACTGGCATGGCAGTGAGATGGCATGGCAGCATGCCAGGACGAGACTAATCTTGGGGCCTTAACCATTAGAATAGGCTTTGGGGGTATACTATACTATAATATGATAATCAGGAACCCCAAAACAGTATTGCTACCTACTATTACAGTCTACGACTTGTTTTAGACCCCTTGGCATGGAACTGATGCATGGAAAAGGTCGTGCGCGGTATCCTAAACAGCCCTTAAACCCCCTAGGCCCCGATAATCCCAGCCCTATACACCCTAAACGCTAAACGCTAAACCTATGAAGCCCTATGAACCCCATAAGCTCTATCCTAAACCGGAAGCCCGAACCTGAGATCCCACCTTCTACAAGCCCGGACCTGAATCCCCGCCTTTCCTCCCCAATGATCTAGACATGCCATCGAATTTAGATGATAGGTAGTTTCAGAAACCTCGGCTAGAAACAAAACTAGGCTGCCTTCTCTGGGCGGGCAGGGTTTTTGGGGTTTATAAGGGTTTAGGCGTTTAGGTAAACCCTAAACCCTGAACCCCTAAACCCTAGACCCTAACCCTAAAACCCTAAACCCCAAACCCTAAACCCTAAACCCCGAACCCCTAAACCCCAGACCGAAGTTTCGGAAGGCCGTGAAGCAGCTCTACGATGTGAAGTGCGCGAAGGTGAACACCCTCATCCGGCCTGACGGGCCGCTACTCTCCATTTTGGTAGCTTCCGAAAATAGGGGGTACCTGATTTTTGGGTTTAGGGTTTAGGGGTTTAGGGGTTTCGGGCTTTGGGTTTAGGGTTTAAGGGTTTAGGGTTTAGGGTTTGGGGTCCTTATGATAAGGATCCTACTATTTAGGGTACTATATTAGGGTCCCCTATTTTCGGAAACCCCCATATACACTACTTTTTTTATGGAACTAGGCCACCCAAAGAGGGGACTAACTCCATAAATGGCGGTATTTTTTGGACCCCTTTGGGAATTAATAGTGCGGTAAATTGTTTTGGGGGCGTTTATAATCTCTATACATCGCGAGGACGAAAGTTTTGACCTACTTGCTCAAGACATCTTGCGGAGTAGCGGAGTACCGAGAAGTACGATTTACGTGGCCTGGCCAGCGGAGTATTTTATACCCCGTTTTG
>CAJNJA010007269.1:0-16266 GCA_905231915.1 Symbiodinium necroappetens
CCCTCAAAGAAACCCTTAAACCCTAAACCCCTAAAAACCTAAGCCCGTAAACTCTAAAAACCCCTAAACCCTCAAAAACCCTAAGCCCTTAAACCCTAAAAACCCCCTAAACCCTCAAAAACCCTAACACTGCGTGGAGGTGGCGGCGTTTCAGAGGCAGATCCTCGTCTCTGAGCCGTGGAGTCGAGGTGGCCGCGCTTTAATTTGTTATTACTATTACTATTATTATGTATTTTTATTATTATCATTATCATTATTGTTATTATTACTATTGTTGTTGTTATTGCGCTTTTCTTGGGTTTCTCGGGTTTAGGGGGTTTAAGGGGGGTTTAGGGGGCTTAGGGGGTTTAGGGTTTTGGGGGTTTAGAGTTTTAGGGTTTAGGGGTTTAGGGTTTAAACCACTAACCCCTTGGTTTAGGGTGTTTGTTTGGATTTTAGGGCTTAGGGATGTTTAGGGCGTAGGGTTTACGGCACAAGCTGCAATCCGAAGTTCTAAAATCCCAAGCCCTAAAACCCTAAGCCCTAAGAACTCTGCGCACCCACACCCTAGAACCCTGGACCCTGACCTTCGAGCTGTATGTTCCGATATTTTTTCTCTAGGAGTTCCTATTTGGGTTCGTGGTGGCGGTCCTTACATGGGTTCTCCAAAGAAGTCTCCACGTTTCTAGCTTATTGGATTTCAATCATTTGAAGGGGTTCTTACACCTAAACCCTAAACCCTTACTGCTGTCTCGGTATAGGGCTTCGTTCATACGAAGGATTCAGGGTTGAAAGGCGGCTAGGCTCCCGGGTTTGGCAGGCTATCCAGGATGTACCATTCTCCTTCGCGGCCACGCTTCTATGACTGGGAAAAGCCCACCCGTACCATGGAGGGGTTACTTGGGGAACCAGCGGAGTGATGTGGAAGTCTCAATCATTACCTATTCAATATATTACTCCTTCGTGTTCCTTATTATAAATCTAGTCGAGATATACCCCAAAACCCTATTCCTAAATCAATGGCACCATGAATTCGGCGCCATGATGCAATCTGTTAATCGTATCATTGACAAGCTTAGAGCTTAATCTGCTCTGAGAAGTCTTGCTCAAGAGGGTGCAACTGTCACTCTACGTCTCTTTGCTCGCCCCGACGTTCAGTCCGCTTCACCCCAAAACCCTATTCCAATTATTAAGGCCCCTATACAACAAATCCCGAACAGAACCCTTATAGATCCTTTTTTTGCGGAACCCTTTAAAGGGAACCCCAACAAAACCCTTTCTAATTACCAAGGCCCCTGTAATTTCGTGCTTGGAGCCTGCGGACTTCGGGGTTTCGGGCTGCGGGCTTTAAACTGTTTAGGGTTTAGGGTTTAGGGATAAGATGATCCCTTATAGAACTGGAAGTGTGCGCTTTTCTTGTGCTTATGAACTCTGCAACTTCAAGACTCATATACCCCGAAACAATACTCCAACAATCAAGGCCCCTGTGTTATGCGAGTCACGCGTCATCCTTCCCTTTTACTGGAGGCGTTTCCAGCTTTCTGAGGAGCTCTGAAGCCAGAACAGCCCACCTCATAATCCTAACACATGCCGTCAGAGCCGTCCCCTTCAACCCTAGCCCCCGAGAAACTAGAAAGCTAAACCCCCAAACACTGCACCCTGACTCTAATCTGACTTTGGGTTTAGGGTTTAGGGTTTACTGTAGGTAGTTTAGGGTTCAAAGGACCAAAGACCCTAATCCAAAAAAGCAATCCAAAGCCTAACACGTGGAAACCCTGCAGGTCCGAAAACTCCCTGGGTGCGTTTTAGGGAACTGGGGAATGGATCCATATGGGGGTTTCCGAAAATTAGGGGTACCTGATTTTGGGGTCCTGACAAAAATAGGGATCCTACTATTTAGGGTACTATATTAGGGTCCCCTATTTTCGGAAACCCCCATATAGCGTTTAGGGTTAAGGGGTTTAGGGTCAGGGTAGCTCCCTCATAACCTTCAGTACAAATGCCCACAATCCATTCCCCCTTCCCTGCTATGCACCAGGGAGGTCCTTGGGGATCCTTCCAGGGGCCTTTGGTTTAAGGGATACTTGCTACGGTTGACAGTATAAACCCTGCATGACCTTAAGGACCTTAAACTATGGGACTTAAGGTATATTCCTTATTATGGGTAACGTAGTAAGGGCACTGTAGGGGGGTCCTCTCTCTGGACGCTTTTAGGACTCCTTCTTCAGATTTCCTTATAGAAGGCGTAAGCAAGAATATTGCGAAAGGCTTCGGTGTTCTTGGTGCCGGGCGTGATGCGCGTGACTTCGTCAAGGCACGCGTTGAGGGTTTCATTGCAGTTTGGGAGTCGGGATGTGGCAATTCGGGTTTTAAGCTGTGGGATATAGGGCATTAGGGTTTGGGATTTAGGGTTTACCGTTCGGAACTGAGGGTCACAAGATGCGGGACGTAGGTTCGCAAAAGCTTGCGATTTAGGGCTTGCGGTCCGAAGTTGGAGGATTTAGGCGTAGGCTTTGGGGAGTTACTGTTCGGGATGTCGTCCTCAGGTGTCTCCAGGCTTGGGATCAAGACTTTGAAACAGAGGTCGGAATGGTTGCAAACAGCATGCCCCTTGTACAATCCCTATGTCATGATATATAGTACCCTAAATAGTAGGATCCTTATTATAAGGACCCCAAAATAAGGTACCCCAAACCCGATTCTAGCTTCTATCCCGCATAGTTGGCTTCTTAGGTTGGGCTGTTAAGGTCCTTCTCTGTTGTAGAAAATCCTTCCAGAACTTGAAGCTTAAACTCTCTTGGTTTAATTTAGGCTTTAGGGGTTAGGTTAATGCCACAGACCTCACCAGCTTGGCTCAAGACTCATTAAATTCGACTAACTTCAACAAGAGCCGAAGACCCTTTCCCGACATGTTCAAGACCCTTCCTCCGTTTCGAGGCGGTGTGTTTCATGGAAGCAAAGTACCTTATTACATTCCTGAAAGCACAAGGGCGGCTTCTTCTATGCCCGAGACCCTAAACCCTAATCCGCAAACGCTAGGGTTTAGGGTGTAGGGAGGTAAAGTATATGCATCTTCCTAGCACAACGGAAGATGTGTGTTCCTTCGCGAGGCATGACAGCTCCGCCTGCAGATGTTACGGATAAGTTATGGATGTCTTCGGACTGTACATCAAGCACAAAGCAAACTGTTTTCAAGCATTGGCAATAAACACATAGATAAATAAGTAGATAAATAAACAAAAAATAGATATAGATATATATATATATATGCTAAGTAAGGTTACTGAACCATCCTCTAAGAACACTAAAGCTACTAACTCTTAAAACCTAAACAGCAACAGCGCAATTGCTACTTTAACCCTGGCGCTCTAAGTTGGCATTCCGTTTCGACAGAAGGCTTTGTCGGATGATGCCCGGCAGCTGGTCACAGAATTTTACGAGGCGCATCAGTTGAGGACGTAGTATAAGGAAGTTCCTACTACAGGCCCTATGAAGTCTTCTACAAAGAGTATTACCTACTGGCATGTCCTTTCGACGAGGGTTGCACCCCCACCCCCCCCCCCCACCCCTTCACATTTACAATGGTCTCCGCAAGGACAAGGATGGGACCCCCCAACCCTTCATGGCTTGTTTGGATTGGCCTCCCAAAAGGACAAGGACAGGACCCCCCCAACCCTGCACGATGTGGAAAAGGTACAGGGGTAGGGCCCCCCCCCAACCCATCACGATTTGGAACGGCTCCGCAAAAAAGGACAAGGACAGGGTCCCCAACGCTTCACGATTTAGAAGGTGCTCGCTTCCAAAAGGCTGGCAGCTGACTTTCTGTTACAACTTTCTGCTTATGAAAAATGCCATTTAGACTGGGCTGTCGGCGGATCTCGGGGTTCCTCTCATGTCGGCTCCAGGGACAGGGCTCCCCCACCCCTTCACGATTTGGAGCGGCTCCCAACAGGACTAGGATAGGACCTCCCAACCCTTCAAGAATTGGAGCCGCTCCCCGAAAGAACATGTCACCAAATTCTGAATATAGAAACTGCCATTTAGATTGGGCTGTCGGCCGATCTATGCATTGCTGCTTGTCAGCACAGCGTGACAGAAAGTCCACTGCTTCCGCAGGACAGCCTTACAGAAAGCCCACATGAGAACCCGCCAGCACAGCCTCACAGAAAGCCGAGTCCAGCGAAGCCTCATGCATTGCTGCTTGTCTCCTCACAACTCCCGCCAGCACAGCTTCACAGAAAGCCCAGTGTTTCTTCCAGCGCCCACCAGTACAGACTTACAGAAAGCCCACGTGAGAACCTGCCAGTTCGCCTCGCAGAAAGCCCAATCCAGAAATGGACAGACTCACAGAAAGCCCAAATGCATTGCCGCTTGTCTGCTCACAACTTCCGCCACGGTGTCTTCCGACACCCACCAAAGACAAACTCAGACCCCTCAACTCTCCTCACTTCTTGCAGTGCCTATAATATAGGGGCCTTAATAATGAGAATAGGGTTTGGGGTATATTATATACTATACTTATAATAAGGAACCCCCCCAAAAAAAAATAAAAAAAAAATATATATATATATAAACATTAAGGCCCCTACATTATATTCGCGCTTGGGGGTTTGGGGTTTCCAGGCCTTGGGGCTCCCAGGATCTGACGCCTAAAACCGGGGCCTTAATACATAGTCCCGGCGGTACTAGGGGGGACCCTTCTGAACCCTACTTCTGGCTCTCTTAAAGGGGACCTTATTGAGAGGGTCTATATCCCCAAGGGTCCCCCTGATCCTAAGTCCCACATAGAACAGAGTCTGCTGGTGTGTGTTTTGGTATTATACTTGTAAGGAAAGAAGAAGGATTAAGAAGATGAATGAATGATAGCGGTACTCCTATCTTTATAGTAAGGAAAGCGAAGGAATGATATTGGTCAGTATTCAATCGTCGATATTGGGTTTAGAATGGTTGGTCCTTGCTGATGCTGGTGTTTGCAAATCGAATTGACCAAGATCTGCTAGATCTGCTGTGTACATGACATACCGCATCATCCCGACGCAAAGCCTGCAATGCTTTGATCCCAGAAGGACCTGTATTTGATATGGCGATAGGTTGTTTTATAATGGTTCTGAACGGGTTCTACAACGGAGAACTTTCTGGTGGCTTCACGAACGGCTACGGAAGCCCACATAAAGGACTAGGAGACTTACTCACTAGGTTGCGTTTTACAAATAATACCGGGTCCCAACTCGATCCATTACCATCGCGTTTAAGGCCTCCTATCGAAATCCCTTCACCCCCGACCGAGGAACCCTGACCCCAGAATAGTAATAGTAGTAGTAGTAGTGATAGTAATAGTAATAGTAATAGTAATAGTAATAGGTCTAGTATAGTCTATTGTAGTCCACTATAGTCTGTTATAGTCAAGGAGCTGGAGTTTCGAAGAAGGCCGAAGCTTCAACCGTCAACAGGAGCCCTGACGTGCGGGGAACCTCCAACCATAAACCCTGTGTCCCTAAACCGCGACTTAGGGTTCAGCAGGAGCGAATGTCGCTTGAGGGTTTAGGGTCAGTTAGAGTTAAGTTAAGATGGGTCTTGGGGGATCAGTATCGTAGGGGTAAATGATGATAAACCGGAACATAAACCCCAAACCCTTAAAGCCCTGAACGCTGAACCCTTAAGCCACAAGCCCTAAACCCCTAAACGTGCAGGTCGACAAGAACAAGTGGGGGAAGTGGATTTCGGTGTTACAGGCGCTTTGGGCTGTCATGCTGACCCAGAAAGCCCAAGTGTCCGTAATTTTTGGGCTTAGGGTTTAGGGCTTAGGGCATAGGGCTTAGGGCTTAGGGTTCAGGGTTTAGGATTCCTGAACAGATTCTATAGGCGGGCTGCTGGGGCCTAGGGGTTTGGGGTTCTAGGGGTCAGGGATTAGGTGCGAGGGCTTAGGGCTAAGGGTTTCTCAGGACTCAAGATTCTATTACCCAGACCTCTGGGAGGATTCCAAAACTAGATCCTTTCAGGGGGGGTCTTATAATGCACCGTTTGCAGCGTACGGTCCCAAGTGCGGGGGTCTAGTTTCTTCGTTCTCCCGGGGGGTCTGGGTAAGGAATATCAACCCATGAATATGTGAGAGTCCTACATTCAGGCTACACGGGCCCTCACAGGCGTTGTGATTGAAATCTGCGTCATGTTGCTCCCGCAGACTTTACGAGGGTTTGCATCGGGCTTTGACATTTCTGGTGTCAGGAGACTCAGCCATGTGATTGCAAGCAAACTTATAGGTGCCGCAACCCCACTCAGTTGATTCCCTCTGCATCACCGCTTGGCATCGGCGCCTCATTAATTCGAATCTGGCTTAGGAGTACATTGTGAGTAGGAGTCCCCTGCCCTCGACGCAAGCCTCCGACCGGAAACCATGAACCCTCCGCCAGACTACAGGGGTTGGGTTAAACTCCCCTTACCGGGCTGTAGGCTTAAAGTTGAAAGTTAAAGCCTTCGGAACCAGACGACCTACGGTTGATGATACAAACCCTGCATTACCTGAAAGACCCTAAACTATGGGAGTTATGGTACATTCCTTATTAGGGGTAATGCAGGATTTATATCATCAACCGTACCGTGGCTTCACCAAGGCAGACGGGGCCCTGCGGCACATGCCCATCGTGCCACAGCAGTGGCTGAAAGCACCTTTCGCGCCTCTGGCAACAAGAGCTTACGGTTTCGGGTTTGTTCGAAACAGATGTCCGCACAGGGCCATACATTCTAAACACCTTCATTCACATGGTCTGGCCTTTCAAGACCTAGAAGCAAAACCCAAGTGCCACAGCCCTATACTTTACAACCCTGCACCAATCTGACAAACCCTAAACCCCCCTAAACCCCAAACTCTGTGTTTTTTGCGAAAAGAAACTGAAAAAAGGCTCTTGAAAGAATGAGCCTAAGCCGTTATTGCAGTTCATTCCCTTGCTGGCCAACCTCTACACCAGGACAATGGCTTTCCGCAGGCCCTTCTAACAGGGGGTTAGGGGTTTAGGGTTTGACTTGGTTTAGGGGTTAGGGTTCACTAAACGTTCCAAAAATTGAAGCCCCACAGGTAGGTGTCATACTATGACACCATTTAAGATAAGCACTGTTTTCCTTGCTTTTGTTTTGTTTAGATGCTTCAGGTGGTCTGGGTTGGCTGCATAATCGGCTAATTCTCGTGCGTCCTCCCGCCTCTGCGTCCTGCGTCCCGTGTCTCGCCCGTGTGCCGTGCGGTAAACGGTTCGGGGGCCGCGGCGTCCGGTCCCGCGGCCACAACACCAACAACACCACCAACGGCAGCAGCAGCAACAACAACAACAACAGCAACAAGCACATCATGTGGCGTTTCCGGTTCAGCCTAGATCTTCAACATGCCCATTCATTTGGCGATCCCAGTTGATCGTGTATATATATATGTACACACACATACACCCACGCATATATATATATATATGTATATGTATGTCCTATCACTTTCATGCGTATGTGTATATATATATAGATATACCGATATATATATATATATATTTATTTATTTATTTATTTATTTATTTTTATCTATTTATTTATTTGTTTATATCGTATATGATGGATCTTAAACGCGCCCCCTCATTCGGCGATTCCGGTCCTTTATAGATCTTGAACACGCCCCCTCGGTTCACCATACAGCTTAGCATCATAAATCATGAACACGCCCTCTCATGTGGCGGTCCTGGTTCATCATAGATCTTAAACAGGCCCCCTCGGTTCATCATATATCTGAGCATCAACAGTCTGGAACATGCCCCCTCATGTGGCGGTTCCGGTTCATCTTGCAATTGGCGATGCCGGTTCATCATAAACCTTAAAACACGCCCGCTCGGTTCATCATAAATCTTAAACACGCCCCCTCTTTCGGCGATTCCGGTCCATCATAATTCGTGCCACCCCCGCCCTTGGCGATTTCGGTTCATTTTTCTATAAATAGTATACATACCATATCATCTATCTTAAACAGACCCCTCCTTTCGCGATTCTCCACTGTCCGGCGCTCCGTGTGTCGCTTGCCTCGGCGTGTCCCGCGTCCCGCGTCCCGCCTGCGCGGCAAGAAAAACAAATACCCGTTGGCTTAAGGGGTCCAGGATAATGTCGACCCTTTGACTTATAAATCCCTTGCCCCTTCCAAGGGGTGTAATAGCGACGCCGGCCAACGAGCTTTTCTGGAGTCTCTTCACAACGTGACTCCGGAAGCCCTAGGACCAGCTGCGGCCGTGTTCAAGAAAGCATTCGAGAAGCACCACATGCGCAGGCACTGCCAGGCGCGGAGGGCCCAAAGATAAGCCAGAGGCTAGACACTGCATGCAGTATCCCGTGCTGTCAGGTCCTGAACACCGCCGATTACCCGAATGTTCCCGTGACGGAGGAAGATACCAAGGCAGCCGTGCTGGCCACTCTGTCCTTCTTGCTAGAGTGGCACGCGACTTGGACTGCGGGAGCTCGCAGCATGTTGAAAGCATCGCTGGCGTATGGCGCCATCGGTCAAATTCTCGGAGCTTCCGCACTGCTGCACCAAGTCTCTTTCTGGGCGGAGAACACACCGAACGAAGGACAGCTGGCAGCGGAAGCCTTCGAGAACTGGCGAAAGGATCCCAGCAAGATATACGTGCTGACGAAATATCTCACGACCAGGCACTTGAACCATCAACATCTCAAGCGACAGTCAGCAGAGGGCGATAGCAGACAAGCCTTTGACTCTGCCGAGTCCCAGACGGAGCTGAATTGGCAGTCCATGTCGCCAGGTGCCTTTGGAACGCCGCGATCGTCGGCCAAGAAGCGCAAGCAGCAGGAGGAGGCAGGCCTCGCCCCCGTTCCGGAAGCTCCCACCCCGGCACCTGTAGAAGGCTCCAGAGACATCCTCGATGCCTTGGAAGGTGAAGCAGGCTGAACAGGTGGAGCGCGCTAGCCGCGCAAGCGCGGTGACGCCACGTGCTCAGGCGATCCTGAGACTTTGGGACACCTTCTACCCGAAGACGAAGCAAGACATCTCGGAGCAAGCGAAGAAGCTGCAGGGCGACAGAAAAGGGGCCTTCCGCAAGAGAGCCCAAGAACTTATCAAACAGGCTCAGGACTTGAAGCCCAAAATCCAGAGTGCTCTGGAGCTGCCCGCGGCAGAGTCGCTGTCCTTTCCCAAAACTGCGGGACCAGAGAAAATGCCGGAGCAGGACGACAGCTGCTGTGGCCCAGGAGGAAATGAATGTTAGCAATCAGGGTTTGCATTTTGGAAGGCAGCGTGGGCAGTGAGCTACGTACAGTTGCAATCACTTTAAGCTCCACGCAAGCTGTTTACAAACGCGATCTTGCATACGTCAACGGAGGATAGAAGGCGTCAAACTGTGGCTACGCATAGTTATGTTTCCACGGAACCCCATATCCGCACAACCTCAAGAGCCAACGGCCACAAAGCCAAAAGCCTTTAACCCGATCTGAATTCAAGACCCGATGCAAGACGACCAGTGAGTCCGGCGAAAAAGGTCCAAGCCGAGATGCAACATCCCAGGTTTGCAGGATCCCGGTCTCAAAAAAACGGGCCCCGAATTCAAAAACAACTTGGCTGTGAGATCTCCAATTCGGCCAATTCAAGCATTTCTAGGTGCACTAGCAGCATGCTCCCCCGTTGACACAAGCAAGCCCCGAGCAGGATGAACAAGCCTTACTAGGTTCCTGAGTAGTACCCTTTTACCTTTTTTATTTCGGGGTCTCCTTATTAAAACCGAATATTAGGGAAAAGGGTACCCTTCTTATTAAGGTCTTACTGGTGAGCCTAGCTTATGCTTCCTAAGTTTTCCTAAATCTTATACTTGGTCCCAAATCTGGAACCCGGAAAGTACAACATTTAAGTCATATAGATCTTCTTTTGTGCGGCCTCAATAATATGAACCCTACAAGCCCTTTAATCAAGACAGACGAGAAGAAAGCAGCTCAGGTCGTCTGCGTCGCCCTGGAGCGCGGCTTCGGGGTCATTGAAGCGATTCTTGGGTGAAGCGGGTTTAGGGGTTTGGGGTGCATGGTTTAATTTAGGGTTCAGAGCTTAGGCGTTTGTGGTGTAGGGTTCGGGTTCAGAGTTTATGGGTTGGGTTTAGGGTTTAGGGTTGTTTGTTATTTCTCGGTTCTCCGGTAGTACCCTCGAAGTTTGGGATTTAGAGCCATAGAGTTTAGGGGTTTAGGGTTTGGGCCCTAAGCCTTGCTTTTTGAGGTTTCCTTCCTAAAGCAAACTAACAGCGTGTCCTTATCGTCGTGGACATACTGCTACGGAGCCAAGGTTTCTAGTCCCGTTTGGCGAGGTTGTGTGGCATGTGGCAAGGTTTTGGATGTCGCTGTAGTTTTGAAACCCTAAACTCTAAACCCCTAAACCCCCCTAAACCCCCTAAACCCCTAAACCCTAAACCCTTTGAAAGTTCGCATCGGCTAAAAAAACCCCCAGAGGCTGTCTAGAGCCCCAGTCTGTGAAGCCCAGTAAACCCTGGGTTTACCTGAACCTATAAAAGAGAATTGGTTTGTATCAAAATTTCATTTTATTTCGAAATTTCTGAAAATCTCAATACATTTTATTTTTCCAAGTATTCTTATATAAAGGATTCTACGAAAAGGCCAGTAGGTTATAGTAGTTTAAGGTAGGGTTCAGGGTTTAGCCTCAAAGCCCTGGCGGCTCTTCGGGCTGGGGGTGTATGGGTTGAGGTGTAGTTCTTGGTAAACGGCTCTTGGGACATCTGTTCTCTTAGTAGCTGAATGAAGTTTTGGGATAATATGATCCCTTATAGAACTGAAAGTGTACACTTTTTTGTGCTTATGAACTCAGCAACTAAGTTCTGGGACTTCCAAAAACGAGAAGACCACGGCCTCATGGCGACCCCAGAAGATCCAAAGGTTCGGTGTCAATTCCCACCAGGTTTAGGGTTTAGGGGTTTAGGATAAAACGAATTATGGTTTTAGGATCTTGGGGTTTAGGCTTTTAGGGTTTAGGGTTTAGTGGTTTTGGGTTTAGGAGTTTAGAGGTTTAGGGGTTTAGGGCAAAGTTTAGGGTTTAGGGTTTAGCAAGTAAGAAAGTACGCAAAAGCTACTTAGCAAGTCTGGTGACTCTCGCACTGCCCAGATTGCTTCAAGGATCTCAAGCATAGCATTGAACTTAAGGCTTTCTATAAGGGTTCTACCAGGGATCCGACAGAACAGAAGCCCCCAAACAACTAAACGGCTTGCTAAATCCCTCAAGCCCTGAAGCCCTAAACCCTAAAACCAAAAGCCCTAAACCCTAAACCCGTTTACTTGTTGGGGGGCCATTGTTCTTTCGGATCTGGTGGAACCCTTATAGAAAACCGAAAGTACCCTTGTTGACCCCAGATATAAAGCCCCCCGGGCTCTATTGTTTAGATCCTTTAAGGTTTATGGTTTCGGGTTAAGGGTTTTGGGTTTAGGGTTAAGGGTTTAGGGTTACGGGTTAAGGGCTTAGGGTTTAGGGGTCGGGGTGCAGTATGGCCCTTAGCCGAGGATCAAGCGCGATGCTCCCGCTGCGCGCGAGGGTGTCGACTACTTTCATCTGGTCTGAGAAAAAGAAGCGCTTGACCTTGTAGAACCCTGCACCCTAAACCCTAAGCCCCAAACCCTAAACCCTAAGCCTTTTTGCATAGGGTTTCGGGCTTAAGGGCTTCGGGTTTAGGGTCGAGGGGTGTGAGGTCTCAGGGCTTAGGGGTTTCAGGTCTAAGGGCTGTTTCGGTGGAGTTGAGCCAGCAGAACCCGGAGTAGTGCAGTAGGCAAGCATACACTCGCGCCGAACTCCCTCGCATTGCTTCGTGGTCAGAGTTCCTTGTTCGGGCATTTTAGGATGAATTGGGCTTGCATGATCTAGCCTCTCAAACCTAAACCCTAAACCCTAAACTCAAACCGTTTAGATTGGTCTGTGGATTTTTTGTAGCTGTTGGCGGCAACTCGTCTCAGGACCGCAGGACACGTTTCAACCTTCAGTTCCCATGCTAAAGCTTCTGGCTTGAAGGTCTTGTGTTCCTTCGTTGAGGCTTAGGATGTCCGGGGAAGCCATAGGGTTACTATGTTACTTTTGTGGCCTTTTCGATAGCATCCGGGGTCGGTTCTAGGGTTTGAGTTTCAAACCCAACCGTCTACCCACCGGAGCTGGACTGTGTGCCTCTGGCTCTAGGACTCTAGCTTTGGGGCTTGGATCTTAGTAGCTGAGTGAGTACAGTTTAAACTTTTTGGGAGAGGATGATCCCTTATAGAACTGAAACTGTACACTTATTTGTGCCTATGAACTCAGCAACTAAGAGATGGAATGCTTAAACTGTGACACATGCGCAGGTCCAACATTGAAAGTCCTCCCCGCCCCGGGCAGACAAGCATGGCATCCCTCCTACAATTGTAGCACAAAAGGCCCCCAAACCGAATTGAAACTACGAAGGCCCGTATACCAGAACTGGAGCGGCTACAGCCAACCAAACTCTCCATGCCAAGCCATACACGCCATAATTACTCTGGATCACGCCGTCTAATCTGCTGCTAGTCTTGACAGCAGGCGGTGCGCATATATACATACATACAAACACACACACACACACATACACACGTACACACATACACATATACACACACACATACACAAATACACACATACACATGTACATGCATGCAGACATGTATACACATACATACATACATACATACATACATACATACATATATATATATATATACATCGTGTGCATTACATTGCCTGTGTATACCTATGTTGTGTGTTTGTAGGTGAGTCAAAACTCGCAAGAGTGTGTCTTAATGCCTGCAATAGGAGCACGGACACACACACACATACATACATGCGGCCCAGGTCGTGATGCCCGTACCCAATGTCGTGTCCCCCTCGCCCTGCCAGGCGCGGTACGCGATACGAGAGGGTTTAGGCGTTAAGGGTTCAGGGTCGTAGAGTTTATGCTGTAGCACGGACCCCCCTAAGCCCTGTCTATTTGCTCATGCTCTTGAGACGTTAGGGCTTCTGGCAATCCTAGCTGGCGAATTCGCGCTGCGGTTCCTGCACAAAGAAACCTTCTAGGACTGTCAGAACACGACAGGCCTTGGTATAGACCTCAGTAGTAGGATACATGCTGCCAGGACCCCGAACCCCCCGAAGGGACTTCCACTTGCTTTGAGATCTCCTTTTGAATTCACTCTTCACCGGGTGGGAGATGCGGGTTACCAGATCACGAAACTTAGTAGCTGAATGAGTACACTTTAACTTTTTTGGATAAGGTGATGCCCTATAGAACTGAAAGTGTGTACACACTTTTTTTGTGTTTATGAGCTCAGGAACTAAGAATTGCCACCTGAGGAGCCAGAGACTCCCGAACCCCTACTGTTTACGGTCTAGGGCTTTGAGTTTAGGGCGTTTAGGGCTTGTAGGTTTTAGGGCGTTTAGCGCTTTTAGGGCTTTTAGGGTTTAGGGCTTAGGGTTTAGGGCTTTTAGGGCTTTTAGGGTTTAGGGTTGATGATACAAATCCTTAGCATTACCTTAAGGATCCTAAACTATGGGGAATTATGGTATGTTCCTTATTATGAGTAATGCAGGATTTATATCATCAACCGTAGTTGAGCGGTAGACCTGAACTTACGGAGAGATCTTGAATCCTTAGTAGTAGCAGAGTCGGTACCCTTTAGCCTCTTGTGGGTACTGTACTTCCCTACACCTTAGTTCTCCAAGACCCAACCTTTCAACTTCTTTGGGGTTCTTATACTTTAGTAGTAATCTGAAAGTATAACCTTTCCCTCAGCGGGGTGCGAAAGGGACCTACATCCGATACTTGTCCGCCTAAGCGAGCGCTTGTAGCCTTTGGACGATGCAGGTGGCGATACGAGATGAGTTCGATCGATACGACCTAACTTTATAAGAGACATGGCCATGGAACATGTTGACTCTGTCCTGATTCGAAGTGAATTATGGCACTCTGATTGAACGTGCGTGTTGGTAGCCAATGTGTTGACATACCCTGGCTTATCCATGACGAGGGTAGTTCCGGGTAGTTTAGGCTTCTATCTTGCATGCATCCCCTGTGCCACTGCAGCCTTTCATTGGACCAAGTGTCTGGGAAGAACCACAAGCACAAGCCACGAGGACACCAAGAAACTCACCCTAAACCCTAAACCCTAAACCCTAAACCCAAATACATTTTTAAAAAAAGCCGAAAATCTCACACCAAGCCTGAAGCCCCGAACCCCCAAAGCCTTGCCCAAAAGCACAGCTTGAAACAAGCAAGCCCAAAGTTTAAACTGCGGCCCTGTGCAACCGACGAGAAAGGTTAACTATTGTGAGCCCATAAGCTTGACATGTACTCACCCCTAGTAGTACTTCAGGGGCACCCCGATGACAAGTAGTCGCTTCTAGCTGTGTTGCATGAAGCCCGAAAACCTGAGAATGTACCTCAACCTTACTCTAGCCATATAGAATCTCGCCTAGACCCTACACCCTAGACCCTAAACCCTACACCACCCTGGACTTCTTTTAATACCCATGCTGCCACCCGGCGGCGTTTGAACGAGTCTCGTCCTGTCGTGGCGGACTTGAAGTCCTGGGTACGAGGTACTTAGGGCTCGGGATTTACTGTTTCGGGGTTTAGTGCTGGTGTGTGCATGGTTCCGAATCGGCTTGTAAGAACTTACTGAAAGCCCCGACTACTGGAGGGGTCGGAATCGTTTGTCATGGTTTGACCTTATAGCTCCTGTATAGCTAGAGTCATAGCATAATATGCCCCACACCCCTCTTCCCAGTATTAAGGCCACTGGATTGCGTACAGTCCAGCTCCCCATGAACTTGTAACAGCACCGCGTTTTAGCAAGGCGTTTGCCTTTCTGTTGCATTGCAAGTCCGCTGGTTGTTAAGGTGTCGTCAGGGCTTCGAGTTTAGAAAGTAGAGCTGGGTGTAGTTTGGGTTGCGGATTGTGCGTGTGGAGCCGAGTGTGGGGATGTTTTGGTCAGGCAACTTTAGGGTTTGGGGTTTCCCATCAGAAGATCATGATCGCAGCACGTCGGTGTAAGCACACACTTGATGCGTCGACCTAGGGCTGCAGATGTTAAACCCCAAACCTGAAACTAAGCCCTAACCACCCCTATAAGGGTTGCAATTTTATCAGTTGAGGCGTCTAATGGAGGGGGTGTCAGAATCCTTTGTGACGAACTTCCCTTGTTGTTCCTATATATAGTCATGGTCAGAAACCGAAAAATCAGAACCCTAAACCCTAAACCCAGTTTCAGCTAGGTGTCGAAGTTGAGGGTTTGGACTCCAAAATATTGGAGCACAGACGAAGCCTGACTGGTGCTGGATTCCCTTTCACTTTTTTTGGCTTAAGCTGCAAACCCAAACCCTTTAAGTTGACTCAACCCTACCCCACGAGACCTACTTTCGTGCTGCAACCCCACCGGCCAAAGTCTAAACCTTGCTGCTTGGCAAGAAGTAGGGCCTTCATAAAGAGGGTCTTATGAGGCTAAAAGAGGGTTCTAGAGGTGTTTGTTGAAAGGCATGCGATCAACGACGTAAACCCTCCATGATGGCTACTTCAACCGAAGTTCCTTGACAAAGGGTTGAGGGTGTAGGGGGCAAGACTTTGGGTTTCGGCCTCAGCTTCATTGCTAGATCAGTGCCCATGGCACTTATGGCTTCAAGGCTGGCTGGAGTCCCAAGCGTTTAAACTCGGAAAGCCTTACCCAAGTCGCGGCTGACAAGCTTCAGGGTGGAGGGATTATGTGTTGTTTCTGGTGCCATGCTGAGACCAAGCATCTTCCTCGCCTGGTCCTCGAGCTGATGAAGGAAGTCCATGCTCTAGTTTTAAAATGGTTGCGATGTTGTCTGCCAGGCACAAGCTTCGCGTTTTGCATGGAGGTGGTTAGCTTGTAGGTATATAGGCTGATGCGTATGGTGACATCCAACTAGGCTAGGCTTATTAGGCTTTATCTAGCCTTACTTAGTCGCCTGATCCTCCGTAAGGCTCGCGGACTATCAGCGCATGGACAATTCGTTGTGGTTTGGCGGGGTTTTGGGGGGGTGCATGGAAGGAAGGATGAAGGAAGTCTTATGTTGCCAGAGGACGAGCGTTGTTTTTGCCTTTTGTTCGACCTGGGTAGAAGAATCCCAACCAGGCTGGGCCTGGAAACTTGTTAAAGCAGCTGGAAAGCCAAGCTAGAATTCCGACAGGTTGTCGGCTGTATGCCGGTTAAATGGATATTGTGTGTGTGTGTGCGTGGGTGTGTGGGTGCGTGGGT
>CAJNJA010007270.1:166-16033 GCA_905231915.1 Symbiodinium necroappetens
TCCTATAAGGTAATCCCAAAAAGGCCTATGGGTAAGCTGAAGGGTTCTGTCAAGCTTTTGTATACATTGTTGCTTGTCGGACTTGTCGAGTGTGAGTGTGGTCTTGTTCAGCTGCTTGGCCAGCAAGAAGCATTAATTCCGAGACTTCGTATGGAAGCCTAAATAATTAACAAAAGTATGTCTTAGGCGTTCCTTGTTATACTTAATTATATAGTAGAACCTTCCTCAAAACCCTGTTCTACTCACAGAGGCTCCTATGTTAGTGGCTAAAAGCCTCGAGCCGCAAACCTTTCCCATTGCCCAGGGTAGCCGCTTGTTTGGGTTCGGGATCTTGAGAGGTAGGGGTTGGGAGTTTAGGGGTTTTGGGTGTAGAGTCTAGGGGTTTGGGGTTTAGAGTTTAGGGGTTTAGGGGTTGAGAGTTTACAGGTTTAGAGTTTAGGGTTTAGGGGTTTAGAGTTTAGGGGTTTAGGGGTTTAGGGGTTTAGGGGTTTAGGGTTTGGAGTTAAGAGTTCAGAGTTTAGGGGTTTGGTTGCGGAGGGTTCCGGGTTGACGGTTTTTGGGGTTTGCAGTTTGGGGGTTGTTTCTCAACAGGTCACGAGGGGTTGTGTTCGGGGGGAAGCTTGAACCAAACAGTCAGTTTCAAAGCTTGCTTCCTGAAGTGTTGCGTCTGTTTCTAAGTCGCTGCGGAAGCGTGGCGACGGCGATGGCCCCAGGGCGTCTACTGCACATCCAGGTCTAGGGCTTTTGGCGGAAGGGCTCTTTGATGATCAGCCCTAAACCGTAAACCTCAAAGCCCTAAACCCTCAACATGCCTGTAGCAACACCCCTACGCAAGTAGCTCTTTGCACCTTACAGTCTTGCGGCTTCACTCTTGAACATGGTTTAAGGTTGAGGGTTGAGCGCCGGCTTCCCAACCCCCTACAAGTAATTCCGAAAATCTTCGTGCCTCAAGCCATGGGAACCAGAACACTTGTCCCGAAGCCTTTGTCCCCAATGCCCTGAGACCTAAACTCCGTAAAACCTTGGGGGTCTCTCCAAAACCGTCTCCGGATTTGAGGCTTTAAGTTGGAGTGTCGAATGCGAAGATCAAGGGGGGATGTAGTCCCAAATCATCAAAGCAATACGGGTTTAGGGTTGGGGGTTTAGGGCTTTAGGGTTTGGGGCTTAGGGTTTAGGGTTTGGGGTTTGGGGTACTAGTCCACAACACAGCTACTGTAGCTAAACTAGCTAAATATGCTCGTGAGCCCCTGGAAGCCCGATTCGAAGACCTGGGGCCCCTGTGGTACGGAGGCTGAGCAGTTTTGGTTCGCCTAAGGTCCGGGGGCTTTGTATTGGTAGTTGGGATCCATAGCAGGGGCCACTTAGGAAACAAGGTTATCCTGAAGCAGATTATCATGATTCGGGGTGCTCTGCGCAAGGTGCAGCTTCTTAAGCAGGTTTTTTTGCGGGGTACTCACAAAAACCGAAACCCTAAACCCTAGACCAAAAGCCGAAAATATAAACAGCCCTGAGCTTCATTATTCTGGCAGGGGCCCTGGTCTTTCAAGCGGTGACGACTGTAGAGCCTCCGATGCCGGAACATGCTGCAATCGTTCATCCACCTGTTCGCGACAATAGCCGGTTAAATGCTGTCCGAATCGGATGACCGTCTATGTCTTCTCGGGGCAGGGCGGAAGACGGAGGGGGTTGTCCACCGAGCACCAGATCACTGAACCGAGTATCTGGATTCTTCACTTGTTGGGCAGGGGGCTTGCAATGGGTTGCCGAGAACTTCATAGCACGAATCTGTTTCAGGGCTCTGCTTGCGCCATGATTAGGTGAGAGTGCCGCCGGCAGCCTGACGACGGTGGTCACGACAGGCATCCTTGATCATCATTGCCTAAGGCACTACGTTCAATCCATTGGATCGGTCTTTTGCGTAGCGACACTGACACCCTGTAACTTGTCTACGGTTCTTCATATCTTTCAGGTTGCGTCTGAGAGCCTAGATCCTAAGCCGCTACATCCAAAACCTAAACCCTGAGGGGCTTTCATGTTGCAGCCGTGGAGCCACTGGCTTCCTAAAATTGAAGGCATCAAAGGCTTCTGAAGTGTGGTTATCGTTTCAGTAGTAATCGTAGCGAGAAGGAGAGCTTGCATCAAGGGATCTTTGGGGCCCCGGCTTTCCAACGCCGGATTTCGCGGTTCTGCTGTAGAAGTCTAAAGGATTACGGATATTTTTTGGGCGTTCCTTATTATATATATATATACTTCAAGGGAGCCCGAACCCTTACATAATTATTAAGGCCCTGTATTATCTCAAGGGATGCATGGTTTCGGATGCCGAGTTTATAGGGTTTGGGATTTCGGGGTTAGGCTTCCGGGCTGGGTTTTAACCAATTTTATAGTTGGGATCCTATAGGGTAACGCCAAAAGGAACTACAATGGAGACTTTAGGTATAGCATAGTATAGTATAGCAATAGTATAGTATAGGGTTTAGGGTTGTGACGGAATCTGCGGAAATGGTTGGAGTCATCATTGCCAAAACAGACTCAACGACACACAACAGCTGCATCAGCAACAGAAGGGGAAATGATTCACGTGACTCTGTTATCGGAACCAGAATTCAGCTGGTATCTGCTGCTTGTCTCAAGCACACCTCGATACACATTGGTTCACATAGATGACGACAATAGAAGGGATGGAATTTCTGACTCCTCATACCTACATCCGGGCCTTTTCGTGCAGCTTGAAACTGGCTATGGCATGTTATGGCCAGAATGCAGAAAAGTGGCGGCGTTTGCATCTATGTCTATGACATGCTTGGAGTCGAACAGTTTAATTTTGCTAATCGTTGCGAAATTGCCCTAATTCAGACACTGAACACTAGGATTCGGATTCTACAGCTCCCCGTTCTGTGAAGCCCCCAGCAGAAAAGTGACCCGGGTGTCAGGTAGTGATGAAGTGGCTGGCGAGCAGGCCGTCTGGCTGTCCTGGAGAGTTTGTAAGCTGTGGGCTTGCTTGGAGAGCCTCAGCCCCTAACTTAGACGCAACTAGCCCGCAGAGCCTGGGACATATCCACAGGCTCCATAGTAGGTCCTTTTTGTGGTTTGTGTTTAGGATCCTACAATCTACTATGGAGTCTATGGGTATCTAGACATGTCGCATGCCAGCCTCGTGCACGGTTCGAGTACTCTTGCCCCGATCCTAAAGCCTTCTCCGCCGATGCCAGTATCTTTGTTCAACCAGCTATGGCAGTCCTGACCGCCCTTGAGGCTAGGCAGACAAGACCACCCCCCTTCCCCCAACATACAACAGCAAAATCAATACAGAATAAAGTGAAGCATCCGAGCTGGATTCCTGGATAAGCCAACCATCATGCAATGCCAGCGCTTAAGGCCTTGGGTTTTAGGCTTAAGGTTCAGGGTGAGCATTTTTCTTTCACTTGTATTGCCCAAAGGTCCCTCCAACAGTTAGTGGATATTCCTTATTTAAAGGGTACATGAGGCTCTCTGGTTGAAGGAATCCCCGAAACATAGCCGCGACCAAGCCCTGCATTCTATGCTTTAAAACAGGCAGGGCCCTGAACCTTAAACGCAAGAAACGCTACCCTAAACCCAAAGAGCAGACATTCACGATTCCTAAAAGGTCCCTTCAATGAAGGACCGTTGGGAGAAGCCTTCTTCTGTTGTAGTCCCAATGCTGCAAGGCCCCTGAACCCTAAACCCTAGCGTCTACGCACTTCGGACCGAAGGGTTTAGGGATTAGGGTTTAGGGACTATGGGTTTAGGCTGGTTTAGGGTTTAGGGAATAGGGTTTAGGGGTTGGGGTTTAGGCTGGTTTAGGGTTTAGGGAATAGGGTTTAGGGTTTGGGGTTTCGCACCAAACCGAAAACCACAAGCCCTTGTCCCCTGTAGGCTTAAACCCTGCACAGCACCCCGGAACCCGATATCCTCATGTCCTAAACGCCTTCGACCCCGCCTCCTAAAAACATTGGCAGGCGGATCAAGCTCTGGCCGAGGTCGAAGCAAAGTTCGCTGAGGATGCGGGGTTTATGGATTCGGGTTTAGGGGTTAGGGGTTCAGGGTTTAGGGTTTAGGGGTTTAGGGGTTAGGGGTTTTTGAGTTGAGGTTGTTGGACTTGGTGTTAGGGATGAGGGTTCGGGGTTGGGTGGGATCTGGTTTGGTAACTTAGGGTTTCGGGGTTGAGGATTTCGGATGTAACTTACTTTCTTGGCTTCAATTTCAACTTCAGGGCTAGGGTTTGGCGTCTTTTTTCGGTGTGTACCGGATTCAGTAACTAAGTGGTTGAAATCAACACTAGGTTTAGGAACCCTAAACCCTGGACCCTAAACCGTTGGGGCTGAAGCTGCCAAAGACCTGGATGATGCCAGTAAACGATCCCGGCTCCATTCATCGTGAATGCTTCGGCTGCGAGGTTCTGGGGTGAGGGGTGTTGAGGGTTTAGGCTTCAGGGTTTATGGTTTACGTTTAGGGTTCAGGGTTTAGGGTTTACTTTTCGGGCTCAGGGTTCCGGGTTCAGGTTCAGGGTTTGGGGTTTAGGGTTTCTCTGTTTTGCGTGGACTGTAGGTATTACTCGGGTCTGACCCGACACCGGGAAGTGCACGAGAAGGCGGCCATCTCAGTTGTGTGTGGAGGGACGGACATCGGGGACTTCGCCTGAAGGCCACTAACATAGTCCATACACTTCGCAGCCTAGTCGTCAAGGCTTCGCCCACGAACACAGTTCCTGTGCCCTATGAGCGCTTGATATGTCGTCTACCTGTATACGAGGCGTAGTGGACTTTCATATGAACCCCGCACCATGAACCTAAACCCCAAGCCTGTTAGCCCCAAAATCCAAACCTCCTGAAGCCGCAAAGTTATGAATTCTAAATCCCAAACCTGCCTAAACCCCTAAACCCCGAAACCCTAAACCCTAAACCCCAAACCCCTTAATCTCCCTAAACCCCAAACCTGTTCTAAGCAAACCCAACACCGAAGCTCCCGGAAGCCCGAAAGTTATGACTCGAAGGAGCTGGGGTCACTCGGAGAAGCCGGCGACGCCCCAAGCGCATGCGCGACGGTTTAGGGTTGAGGGTCGAGTACCCTAAACCCCTAAACCCTTAAACCCCTAAGCCCCTAAACCCTAGACCCCTAAGCCCCTAAACCCTAAACCCTGTAAGTATGGGGTCATAACCTGCTACTGTACGTGAGACCACAGAGCCACAGGTAAATCCTAAAGGTCCCGAGCCCTGGGTTCAGGGTTCGGGTCCCCCTTTTACTAAAGAGTACGGCACTCTTATAATGTTAGAGCGCCGTGCATTATACATTGGGTAAAAGGGGACCCTAACTGCAAGAACTACCGAAATAATTACGTACATGATTCCTTATATTAATTAGGGTTCCTTATCTTAAAGGAGCCCAGAAACCCTATTCTAACCATTAAGGCCCCTTTAAGACATCGTGTGTATTTTTGGGGCTAAGGGTTTAGGTTCAGAGGTTTAGGGTTTGGTGTGTAGTTTGGGGGTTCAGTTTAGGGTTCAGGGATTGTCGTCTAGTCTTGGGCTTGAGAGGTTTAGGGTTTAGGGTTGAGGGGTTAGCAGCGGGAGCGGTGCTGGCTACCTCAGGCGCGGAGGCTCGTCTTCATGATCGGCTGCAGCTCCTCTTGAAGGCACAGAAGCCATGCCCGACGACTTCCGAAGTACAGCTGCAGTTACCATCACGCCGCTATCCTCGTCAATCTATCATCTTCGATTCATCATCAGCAGCATTGCGGTGGTCGTTGTCAGCATCGTCATCCCTACCTCCTTTCGCCTAGTCGTCTTTCCGCCCCTCATCAGTAGTGCTTTTTCCGCACTCCAACTCCAACAACAGCTGGTGGTCCCCGATTGACTTTCAGACTGAGGAGGAGCGTTCAAAGGCTCAGGCTTGGGTTTTCGGGTGCAGGGCTCAAGGCGCAAGCGCGACATGGTCAACGGCTTTGGAAATGGGATTTGCTTTGATGTGTGTCTTTTTGGGTTGGCAAGGCCTTTGTGTCTTGTGGTTCGACGTTGCAATTAAACTCAAGCCTTGAGGGGTCAAGGGCTGGTTGAAGGCCACTAATGCATTCGGGAGTTCCCGCAGACAGTCTAGATGCAGCGTCCATAGAAATCATAGACACAGCGCTCTTGTAAGTTCTAGAAATGAGGTTCTCTTTAATGAGGTATCTGCGCAGTAACATCTCGTAGTTTTGAACTACCGCCGGATGAGAAAGCACCGTGTCTCGCAACGGTGAAACACGCTTATAATTGCGAGGTTTTTTCGTTGTAGTGCGCCAAGCCGCTGCGGGGCTACGGTACATCGGGCAAACAATTCGACATGATTTAACACAGGCGCAGCAAGAATTGATCGCTAACATCTGCTTATATAGCTATAGTATACAAAGCCCTCAGAATCAGAGCCCTATTTTCATCATATAATCATGAAGGCCTGTTGCAAATCGGGTGTATGTATATATATATATATGTGTATGTATATATATATATATCTATATATATATGGTACAAAAGACCCCAGAACCCTTTAATGATACACAGAGGGTTTACGGCGTTGGGTTTGAGGTAGGAAGTCGGGACTCTTCTCCACGTAGCCTTCTGCTGGGGCTTTGATGGGCACTACATCTCGAGCCTGAGCCTGCTGCATGAGTGGAACATCTTGCGGTTCAGGTCGCTTTCACTAGTTTGTATCAGTCAAATAATATTTCCGACATGGTACAATGCAATGCAAGTACAGTATTGTTCAGTACAGTGTGCAACAGACAGAGCGGAATGGAATGGAACGGAAAAGAAGAGAGGATAAGAGAAGACAGCCGGATACAATGGCACAGAATAGAATAGAATAGAGTCGAACATAATTTCACCCTGCAGCCACAGAACTTGCTTGCTCTGCCATAAGCTTCCTGCAGGCTGTGCTGCATCGGGAGAGAGTTGTGGAGGAGCCCAGTTGCACCCACTGAAGCGTCATTCAGGGGTTGGCTGGATGTGGCGTGTCTTAGGTCCTAAATCCTACACAAACCCTACAGTGATCCGTAACCGAACCCGAAACCCTAAACCCTAATCCTAGTCCCAATCTCCTGAACCTCAACCCTGAATCCTGGCTCCCTTTACCCCTTGATTCCGACACTGTTTAGGGTTTAGGGGTTCAGGGTTTAGGGTTTAGGGTTTAGGGACACCGTATCTTGCAGCTCCACGGGGGATCATTGAACATACTACTTGTTTCTCTGCGTCCTGCAAGTCCAGCGTTTCAGGTCAGCAGGGCTTAGGGCCTAGGGGCTCGGGTAGGGCCGGGGAGTTCGGGAAAAAAATAAAGAGCTCCCTCTCCCTGAGAAACAGGGCAAACAAATTAGCCCTCTTCTAAACAATACTTAGCAGAAGTTAGTTGCACCAGCCACTGTTAGGATTCATGTTGGTTCATGATTGTGGGAGGCTAGCGTATTGGGTCCACGGGTCCCTAATGATGTAAGCCCCACGTTTTCTTGGTGTTAGGGAATGCTAAATCCTTCCAGGCTACATGCCATGTTTTTCTGGCATACAAAAACACCCGTGACCGTTTTGTAGAACGTTTTGGCAAATTGCCATAAGCCCCTCCCTCTGCGGACATGACTTTTCGTTTGGCATAGCTTCTTCCGGACCTCTTGCTTGCGGTGCTTCACCTTCGGGTTTAGGGCTAAGCACTACTCACCACACCTTATCTCTTACTTAGAGGTTTAGGGGACCAAGTAAGTCGAGTTATAGTAGCTGAATAAGGATCAGACATATACAACAACTATAGGTACCTTACTTATATCTCTACCTACTCTACTTACTACGTCCCCCGAACCTCTAAGTAACTGAGCACTAAAGTTCTGACCTGGGTCTGAGGAATCACTGTATGATTGCGCCGATGGACATTTAGTCCTACATGACTTTTCCTTTTGTTTTCTCCGAAAGCGTGCAGGTTGCTAAGCGGTATCAATATTCATGGCTGGGCTGACTCTTGCGGTCTTCAGGTTTGTAGAAAAGCTTACAGACTGCAGCGTGAAGGGCTCCTCAAGGCTTAGAGGTTGCGATTGACCCTAAACCCTAAACTTAAAAAACCCTAAGACCTAAACCCTAAACTTAAACCCCAAACCCTAATTGCAGCTCTAATTTCGATTCTAATTACCAGTCAATGCAACATCTGGTCTAGCAGAGGAGCGCTTGCAGGTTGAACGTGTCGTCCTCAGATGGGGCGTGGGTTTCGAGCTGTCCGTCCACTAGGGGTTTCAAGTTTAAGCAGTTTACGTGCTAGTATGTCATCTTAACGACGCTAAGCCACTAAGCCCACTAAGCTTGCGTAGCCCTCACGTCTGGCTCGAGAATCGAGAGACCCAGACATGTTTGCAACAAACTCGCAAACCTGGGCTGTTGTTCATGTTTTCAACTCCTTTCGACAATGAGCCTTCTACGGCAGTAAAATAAAGGCTTCGATTCAGGCTTTAGGATCGCACAGGCTCACGGCTTAGCGCAGAATCCCTTGCTCTAAGCATGCCTACCGGTTATGATCGCAGAGGGTTTGCGGATTGGGGGCTTAGTGCCCTAGCACGGTTTAGGATAGTGTCGGCTGCAGGGTGTACTGTTTACGGCTTAGGGTTAAAATGGGTGCTATAGGGCTTTACAGGGCATTGCAAGTGCATTTTGTGGTGGGTTCAGGTTTTGAGTTCAAGACTTTGGCAGTCTCCCGGTTTGTTGGACGTCGGGTTCAGGTTGATATAAATCGCCCCTGTCCATGTGCATTCAGGGACCCCGTTTTTGTTGGCTAACTTCGATTCCTTTTCACGGGCTCTGGGTGTTGCAGAGCTTTAGGGGCGTAGGTCGTATTTTGGTGAGTTTGGTGTTTGGGTTAGAGGCTGGTGCTCCACCCAGGATACCGTCAGTTGCAATAACACCCCAAACCCCTAGCCCTCTAACACACTCTAAACTCAAAGCCCTTCCCACACATGCAGCCGATCTCGAAGCCCATCATTGGGGTTTAGGGCCTAGGGTTTAGGAGGGCTACGTTGCATGGGAGCATTCCGAGCGCACCGCGGCTATTTCAAACAGCCTGGGGGTTTTGACACGACTCGGCCACCACTCGGCCATGGCACCCAGAAGAACTTCTGCTTGGTTGTTCTCAGTTTCTGTCACCTCTTGTGTCTGGGTCAGGAGGATGACAGGCAAAAGAAAAACAAGATAATATAGGGGCCGGAATCATTGCCAATACTTTTTTGGGGGTTCCTTATCATAAGTATAGTAGAAGGGTCCCCCAAACCCTATTCTAATTATTAACGCCGCTGTAGTAGCTTTGCCTTTGCCGACTTGGCCAGGCTACCAGCGTCCGCATAAGTCGGCCTCTACTTGCCGTTCTTCTGGTTGGCTGGTAGGACTTTACCTATTCGGGTTTCTATATGAACTCTAATAAGTAGGCTGAAGGTTTGACTTTTAGGAGGGTTCAGAAGTCAGCCAAGTCTACCCCGCGACAGGACTGCCCACGACGAGCAGACTCATCTACGGAGCCTCATAACCTCGTGGGTCATGCCTTCATAGTATATCATGTTGCAGCATGCTTAAAGTATTTTAGAGTAGTTTACAGGTTATAGGATATCATTGTATATCATGACAGTATGTTAAAGTTAAAGTGTATTTTAAAGTAGTTTATAGGTTATAGGATATCATTGTATATGAGGATAGTATGTTAAAATTAAAATGTATCATAGTAACATAGTATAGTACCGTTTGTACAATGTATAGACGACTTGAGCCTCGATTTGCTCGCCTACTGTCGACTCCCATGTAGGAGGTTGCTTTTGGTTTGGCTTAACCAACTTGTTAACTCAAGATCCATTCAGCCTATCCCCCCCATAAACCTTAAACCCCAAACCCTACCCCCTCTCCCCTCCAAAAAATATACACAACACAAAAACCCAACACCATAGCACAAAACCAAGAGCGCCCTTCCGAGGCGACACGGCCAAAGCTGCCGAGTCCGATCTCCAGGTCGTGGTCTCCGTGCTTCGGGTTTAGGGTTTATGGGTTCAGGGTTTAGGGTATTTTTTGGGCGTTGTAGGCGGTTAGAGGGCTTAGGGCTTTGGGGGATTTCGGGTTTTGGGGCTAGGGTTTAGTCGTTTGGGGTATACCTTGACCCTAGATGAGGGGGTTTACGGCTTCGGAAGAAATTGTCGGTTTCGGGGCTTTCCCGGGGCTTTGTAAGGAACTGGGGTTTTCGCGTTTCAGGGTGTAGGGTTTAGGGAGTGGCGGTCTTAGGGTTTGGGGTTTGAGGAATTTTGGGGTGTAGAATTCAGGGAGGTGGGAGTTGCGGTATTCGGGTCTATGTTGTTGCTTCGTGTTTGTACCTTCTTTGGAAAGACGTCTGCCAATGTAGACAAGGGTTTCATATGCCTTTGTACGGACTCTGTGTTTGTGATCTATGCCTTCAACATGGTTTTTCTGAGCTCTACATATACGGTGTGTTCGCGCTTTGTTTGCTCGAGTCTTGTACGGCCCTGCAGGGCATGACGGGATTGTGTGCGACTTAGGCTTAGGGTTTTGTGTTGCGGAGAGCCCGATACCGCGTAGTCGATCGATGTATGCAACTGTCAGGCTCAAGATCCCCCCCCCAAAAAAATAATTGAGCATTTAGGAACGGATATTCCAGTTTAGGGCAAGATGTGTCAAGGAATTTTGGAGTTTACATAGGTCTGAGTTTCTTCGACTCTCTAAGAGTACACTTCATGATCCCCCGAAAACAAAACCCTTCTTCATTTCTGGTTACCAGAGGCAGCGAACCATCATTCCGAACGAATGCAGCATCTCCAACCACAGCCCATATTGATAGGCCAAATCCTCCTGTATTACGGTTCATAATAAGAATCTACAAAAAGTATAGGTTTTGGTAGGTTAATAGACCACGTGTTTCGTGGTGGTCCCAAAATCCTTGTCTTTCAAGACAGTAGTCCTAAACACCCGAACCCGAACACCCGCTCCTGGGTTCTCACGCCACAGAACGTGTCGTTTCGGGAGTCATCACGCGTAGGATGATAAGGAGCATCTTCTGGGCCAGTAGGCCTTTCTCTTCCGAAGGATGCCAGTCCAGGAAAGTGGAAATCTGACGATGTGTTAGTAGTTTCTCTCAGCTTATAGTCCTAATAGCATCTTTCCTGCCAGGAAGTATTTGATAAAGTGTACTCTTGCTCGTATCTCCATTTCGGGTCTGTGGGGCTTAAAGTGCTATGTTTGCCATAATCGGCTCCGAGCATGACAAACCGCGTCGTGTTTGGTATTTCGTTCGGCTCCGAGCATGTCGAGGCAGGAGTGTTTTCTACTGAGAGGAGCCTTTGGGCGCGAGAGCCTTTCAGTTTAATGCCTTTTGGTAGGAATCCCCCTAAGCCCTAGGTCCTAAACCCTGACCCTGAAAAGCGCCAGGAACTGGAGGACTCTTCACGCAAAGTCGTGGAGGATTGCCGCGCTCTTCAGGCTCAAGTTCGAAGACCTGAAAGGCTTTTAGGTCCTTAAAGAGGCTTATAAGGGTTTCAATAGGGTTTCTAGATGGGTACTATAAGGGTTCTATATGGGTATGGTTTACATGAAGAAAAATTATGTCAGGGATTCAGGTGAGTGTGCTTGGGGCTCGTGGTGATGCCATATTTCGGTGTATCTTCTTGCGGAGGTTGGACAGAGCAATTAACATACATCCTATGGTTCGGCTTCCTAGTTTCGGAGGCTATTTGTTCAACCATCTTCGCGATATCAACCTCCCAAGAATTGCCTCAATGCTGAGCCTTTGGATCGAGTTACGCTGTTGCGTCTCCTCTCCTCGGTGTTTAGCTTACTTGTTGTCATTAGTTACGTCGATGGTGGTGCCATATCATTGACAGGTTCAGTGTCAGTATGATTAAATCACTGGCAGGTATTTGCATGGATCCAGGAAAAGCTGTAGCTGCACATGTACTACGTGTAGCAGCACCCTTGCTTCTCTTCAGCGAGTACCTCGTTCTTAGGCGCACCCAAACAGGACATAAGCATAAGCACGTTATAGGGATATCCCGACCGTTTTGGGCTTCATTATAAGAGGGTGTATATATGGGATGTCCCTAGCCTAATATGTTTTTGCTCATGGGCTTTCTTGGGGCCCTGCGTTCCTGTTATGATTTCTAGGGAGAGTGGGATAGGAGTGTAGTACCATTCGAGAGCTGAGAGACAGGAGGGCCTAGCTGTTCTCTGTGCTACTACGCCCTTAACCTTAGGGTTTAATTAGGGTTTAGGCAAAAGCCCCTAAACCCCTAAACTCTAAGCCCCAAAAGACAGCTGGACCTCAATGTTACAACTTGCAACAAGGCACGGATTCTCCAGCTACTTTCCCCCCTGGGAATCTGCTTCATTTGAGGCACTGGTACAGGAGTTGTGACTAAACCACAAAGGCCCCATTTCACCACCAATCGAACCTAAACCTTCGAGCATAGACCCTCATAGACCCTCACTATAGAGCCCTCACAGACCCTGTTAGAACCCTGATAGAACTTTCATAGGCCTTAATAGAACCCTCATAGAACCTTTCTCAGACCCATCACAAACTGTTCTCGAACTCGTACAGCACCTCGCTATGAAACCTGTACCCGGAAGTCCCAGCAACCCTAAACCCTAAACCCTAAACCAAGCCTAAACCCTAAACCCAAAGCGGTGGAGGCAAGGGTCCACGAGCTGGAACACCATGAGACACAAAGAGCGGGCCCAAGCCAATCGAGCGAGCGGAGCTTTTGGCTTTCGGTTTGGGCTTGGAAGCTTCTGAGTTTCAGGCTTTAGGGTTCAGGGTTCAGGGTTCAGGCTATAGGGTTTAAGCGGATTAAGGCTTAGGGGCTGGATTTCGAACTCAGGGTTCAAGGTGGCGGCTGGTAGCTCGCAGGACTGGGGCCATGGAGACTTCAACTTGACACCTTTGAAGGGTTGGCAACTCCTGCTTTGGATGGTAGAGTTGGGGTTGGGTTTTGGGTTTAGGGTCTAGGGTCTAGGGTTCAGGGTTTATAAGTTTAGGGTCTAGGAGTCTAGGGTTTAGGGTTTAGGGGTTGGAGTTTAGGGTTTTCTGGCCAAATTTCCTTGCTGAGTGCGGTCCAACTTGTCTGTTCAGTCCCAGGGCGGGCGGGGTTGCGAAGGTGAACTAGCTTAATGTAGGGGCCTAAATAGTATACCAATGCTCTTCATAGGTTCCTGGTCATAACTATATTGTATTATACCCCAAAGTCTTATTCTAATTATTAAGGCCCCTACATTACGCTTGAGGGTTTGTGGCTTCAGGTGCTCTATCTCGACCCACACAGAACGAAACCAGTCTCAATAACCCTCATGCAAGCATAATATAGGGGCCTCAATAATTAGCTATACTGTTTTTTTTGGCGGGTCCCTGTTATAATAATATGCCCCAAGACCCTATTCTATATAAAAAGGGAGTATCGGAGGTTTCTTCCGCAACCCATGCCCTGCTTTGCCTTATAAACCAGCCATCACCGAACTTCGAATAACACCCCCAAAAGTTGCACACCTCTATTGCTCAGTTTCAGCAGCACCTGCGTGTTTGGCGTGTTTTCGATTTGTTGCGCGTCCCATCGGTATGCCAGAGAGCTCGATTGTGCCCTTCAGTGTTCGCTTTCGTGGGATGTTCGGCTTGTCTTTGGTTTCCGGTGTTAAGAGTTCTTGTCCGCTTGAAGTTTTGCGGTATACGGCATTCGATCAGGTTTCAGGATATAAAGGCCCAATGGGTTTACATAAGTAGCCATACGTGAACCGAGCACAGAGCTCGGGGCGCAGATGCACGCAATCTTGATGTCGCCTGCCGTAGTTGGTCCCGTCAGCGGACATGTTACGCACCCCAAACCCTAAAAGCAGTCATAACTCTAAACCCTAAACCCCTTTAGTGAACCCTAAACCCTAAGCCATGGACCCATGCAGCTGACATGACTTGGGGCATTCAAGAAACATGCATGAAGCGGCAGCGACCCAGAGTCCAGCCCACGAAAACCCCGCGCTAAACCCGGTATAGCCAGTCTTGCTCCTCTTAACTGCATCCGCCTTGAGAACATGGTACAGGCCACAGCCTCATCCAGTTTCAATCCCCGAACAGGACATTGTAAATGAGGCTTTATTGTTTTTTATCGGTCAGACATCCCTGAATTTTCGCCGTCGCCAGCGAGTTTCGGCTGGCCATGGCCCGTGATGATGGCATCTCCATTGATGAGGCTTTTCAGCAGGCAGGGGACCCGATTTAGCACTTCCCTTGGCACTGTACCCTGACGGTTCCTTCGACTTGTTACGCAGCACCACAGATACTTCCACCACCACCCTACAACCCTGAGCCCCAGGCCCTTAAACCCTAAACCCTAAAACCTCAACCCTAAACCCTGAACCCTGAACCCTAAACCCTGAACCCTAAACCCGAAACCTTCACCTCGGAACCCAGAGCAGGTGGGAGTTGGCTACGGGAGCTGCCTGTTGGTTTTCATCACCGGCATGTGCCTCGTCGGAATTTTTCGTGACCTCCCCAAACCCTAAACCCCTAACTCCTAAACCCCTAAACCCTGCGTAGGAACACCACCGTTTTTTGCCTTAGGATGATTGTGTTAAATATGCCCAGGCTCTAGACGATGAAAGAAAAAAGGAGCAGTTCTTGTTCCCCACAACACGGGGTTTAGGGTGTAGGGTTTGGGGTTTAGGTGGAGGTGCCCGGAGAGTGAGGAAATTCCGCGTTATCATGCCGCGGGGCATACGAAAAAGTTAGACCAGGTTGCGGTCTTTGCCCTTCAGAGAACTTAAGCCCGAGAACTTCGATCCAAACCTGCGACATTCAGAGAGGCCAAAGGCTAGGTTTGGGGTTTAGGGTTTAGGGTTGGGTTTTGGCATGTATCGGGTTATCCCGAAACTCCAAAGCTCAATCAGCCTAATTTTTAATGCAGGGATCGAAAACATGGTGAGAGTATCTCTGTGCAGCCCCTTCTTCTTCTTTATCATTATTATTGGTGTTATTGTTATTATTATTGTTATTTATGTTTCTAGTGTAGTGTATCGCCAAACCTGAGTCTCATAGCCAAGGCCCCTATACCCTAAACCTTAAACCCCAATTCGAACCATTATCGTGCCCCTAAATTATTCCTGAAGCCCCTAGCTGCGGCGACAGCCCGATACCATGTCAGAGCCCTGGGGTCAAGGCCACCCACAGCCGGCAGGGTTCAGGGGTTTAAGGGTTTAGTACGGGTCCAGGGTTTCGGGGTTTAGGGATCTGGGTTTTAGGGATTAGGGTTTAGGTGTTCATGGGTTTTGGGGTTTAGGGTTTGAGGTTTGGGCCCAGCCCGCAAAAAAAGGGCGGTTGGTTACTTTGCGCATGAATCTTTGTGTTTTGGGATCGGTACCGGTCGTGATTTTCTTGGGCTTCTAGATAGTACTCATGAGAATAGCCATGCCTTCGGCAAGACAAACATTGATGCCTAACTCGGTCGGTATGGGCAGTGTGCTACTCATGGAAGCGCCGCGAGGATCATCTCCATCTATACACCGAACCACACCTTCCCAAGGCCTACTCTGTCCGCGAGCCCTACACCCCTAATTCTTCCGTAGAAGTGAGCCCTACTGAGGCCGGTATTAGGCACCGAAACACAAACCCTGCGGGGTCAGAGCCCGAAGTCCCTAAGTCCTAAAACCGTGGTTCAATCCATGCCATACCTGCCCCGGAAAAGAAGCTTCGGCCACAAACCCTGTAAAAAACTTCAGCCCTCAAAACCTGCAGTCTTGGTAGGTTCAAAACCTGACTTCAGTGCCCCCTTCGGTAGCCCAGGCTCTTCTGCGCTGATGCAGCAGAGCTCGGCTTCAT